>VURO01019735.1:15264-29723 GCA_015108175.1 Pelvicachromis taeniatus
AAAAAAACGAAAAGGAGAAAAAAAAAAAAAAATATAAAAAAAAAAAAAAAAAAATATAAAAAAAAAAAAAGGAAAAGGAAAAAAAAGGGGGGGGGGGGGGGGGGGGGGGAAGGGGGGGGCTGTTATAAGGGTTACTAAACATCTCAGTTCCAAAAGATCTGAATTTTCTGGCTGTTTTTTTGTGGTTTGGGTCTTACAGGGTTAGTGCGACTTTGTGCAGTACGTACTGCTCCAGCCTTGCCCTCGCCTGTCTGACTTCTGAGTGACCAGGATGTTCATTAAGACATGAACCCCACATGTTCAGAAAGAAGTAGTGTAGAAAGGAGTGCACGCCTGAAAGGGTCCCATTTCTAGTCCCCCGACTTTCTTCGTGTACATCTTATTCTTTGGCACTTTTTTCTGCCATCTCTAGCTCTCACTTTTGTTTCTATTTTTTTCCAAGACCGCCACATTTCAATTCCACTTTTTTTTCTCCATCATTTACGTTGCCTGAAGGCTGAGTGACAGATTGACACTGAAACACTACCCCCCCCACCCCCCACCCCACCCTGTACCTTGCATTCACACCCCTTCTGTCACCTAGTCATCACAGGTCCTGGTGCTTGCTTGAAGCAAGCACCACAGGTGTGCAGGACGGGCAGGAAAGGAAAAATCATGCAGAGTTGACATGGAATGGTATAACCTGAAATCAAAGACTGCTTTTGAGCTGTATTTCAACTCGCTTCACTATGATGGTTGATGGTTATAACTTCATTCTCTTGTCATTCTGCTGTAGATGTGTGCATAAAACAAAAATATTAGTGTAAAAATCAAAGGAAAGTTCTGCTCTCCTTCCACACTGCTTTTCTTGCAATGATGTTAAATGCACAACCAGCAGAAGAAAAACTACAGAATAAAACAAAGGCCGACACCGTCATTGCCAGAAGGCGATGTGTGGTGCCTGAATATATGCCCGTCTACAAAGCACTTTATTTTTGCGTGTATAGACTCTTTGTATTATAGTTACTGGCAGGTTAAATGGAATTGAAACATAAAGCGAACTCAATAAAAGTGTGCACTGCTGACTCCATAAAGACATGCTTCAAAGAGCAAAGTAAGCTATGACGGTAATATTGTTAGAACAATGCAAACACGCATTAAAAAGTACACTTATTGGGTTTAACTACAGCTCATTGCATCCTCAAATTGAATCCAAAGGGATAACTAATGCTGTTGGCTCATTAAAGACCACAGTGCAATGAAACCATATGTGACAAACAAACAAATTACCAAAATGAGAGCACCAGGAGATTATCAGATGAATCATGCCCATAAAATGAGCTTTATGTTACATACGTACATACAAGAGTTAAAAAAGAAAACTTTGCTTGTCCTTAGGCGCTAGGTTAAAAAGTTTAGCATCAACATATGCGTCAATGTGTTTTTAAATTCCTGTTTGTGTTTGTGTTATGTGTGTGTGTGTCCATACAGATGTGTTGTGGCATCTGTAGGCGGGTGGAACATTTGTTTGTTGGCGGCATCTTTCCCCTAAATGCTGTCTAATGTGGATAAGGGAATGGCCTGTGGCAAGATAGATAGAAGGATGTTGTGTTTCCAGCGGTGTCCACGGGCTACAGCCTCAACATTACCAGAAGAGGAAGAGGGAGTTGATGGAAAAGAGAGGAATTCACCAGAGAAGAGTCATGATTAAGACAACAAAGGGGGTGTTAAGAAGCTGAAGAGAGAATGGGGGAGATTATTAGGAGAGGATGACTACGCTAAGGAAAGACATGATGGAGATGGCAATGAGGAATGACAGAGAGGTTTTCAGTGTTGTTTGAAGATCCTCCTATGTATACTTGAAACTCTCTTATCCACAGCTGGTAGTTTTCAGGCCTGCAGAAGGGAAAAACTGCCCTGGCTGTCTGAATCCACGTCAGTCCATCCAGATGAGTCCGTTTTATTGTCCATGAGTGGACAGCTTTATGGTAATATAACCCCGATATAAATGGATTTTTATTATGCATGAGACTATGACACAATGACTCAGGTTGTATATCTAAGCAATGAAAAAGACAGCAGCAAGATTCAGACTGATAGCATTAGAAGTATTAGAGCAGGGGTGTCAAACGTAAGGCCAAAGTAAGGGCCAGAATTGGCCTGACAAAAACTCAATTACACGCCAATGGATGGTGAAGAAAAAACAAAAAGCTAACTGCTTTCACTTTTAAATATATTTTAGTAAGTTTTGCAGCTTTTCCTTCACATAAAGACCATCACTATTCATAGTACTTCAAAGTATTTAAGTAATATGCAAACAATTTAAGTAAGAGAAAGTTTCCTGTTTTTTTAACTATAGAAATCTCAGCTTTTTTTTTTTGTTTGTTTGTTTTTTTTGTTTTTTTACAATGTGTCAAATGGGAATTAACAGAAACTTTCAGTTTCACAATTAAAGGACCATCTGGGCAATTGGCTATCAGGATTATTATTCTGTATTTTTTTTTTTTACACATTTCTTACACTTTAAGCCCAAAGACTCATGCTAAAAAATGTCTTTCATTCACTACAGCAGCATTTCGTTATCACGGGTAAATATAGTGTTGAAGATAAATTGTTGGAATGGCACTTCTATTTTTTTTATGATGAGATTGTCACGGCGCGAGATGTGCGCCGTAGGGAGTTGTGATGAGAACCCAGGAGCAGACACAGATGAGGAGTCGCAGGTTTAACTGAAAGCGAGCCTTTATTTTGGCCGATACAAACAAACATGAAACTATGAAGGAACTCAAAACACGATGACAGACTATGAGAGACACGATGGCAAACTGAGGTGAGGTTAACAGACATCCTGACAAGACCTCAATGACAAACACAGACTTAAATGCATCGGAGACAACAAGAGGGATGGGGAACAGGTGAGAACACAGCAGGGACAAATCAGGGCTGACGAGCCTAAGGAAGCCAAACTAGACACATTGACATGAGACTGGACCTACAAATTAAAACAGGAAACACAAAACGCCAACAAAGACACAGATGCAGAGACATGGGCTTTACATAGGGAACTGACAATGAAGGGACACCAAGGTAGGGATGACAGAACACAGAAACAGAGGGAGCACAAGGAAACACGAGGGCCAGGGACCTGAAACAACACATAAAAATAACAACAACCTAAAACGCTGGGTGACTGATCCAGGACCACGACAGCGATATCTCAAGGATAAGTTAAACATCTTTTCACTGACAGAAAGAGGGAATTAACTGGTCTAGCCTATTTGAACATATGTAGAGCAAAGTTTCTTCTGCTAAATTTATGCTTAGTGATATTTTAGCTTTCTAAATATCTACATACTGTCTTTTTTCTCTTTTTAGTATAAGCAGTTAACTAGAGAGTTGAATGATACATTCCTCAGCAGGTGACTGGAAAACCAAGTTTGTTTGTTTGTTTGTGACACTACTGGAGTTTATGATTTGCACTTTTGCTTTGTTTTTGCTTCCCACAGAAATACTGGATTTTCTATTGTAATAGTTCTTGGCTCAGTGTTTGTGTCATACTGCAGTAAACATTGTACTGTCTACAGTGCAAAGTACACAGTCGTGTGGATCTTGCTTGCTCTCCCCAGAGTACTCTCTGGGTATTCTTGCTTCCTCACACAGTCCAAAGACATGCATATTAGGTTAACTGGTGACTCTAAATTGCCTGTAGATGTGAATGAAAAAAAAAACCTTTTCAGGGTGTACTGCACTGTGCCTTTTGCCTTATGACAGCTGGGATAAGGTCCAGCGTCTTTGCAAACCTAAATTGGATAAGCAGTTAAAAACACGGACGGATGAATGAATAAAATATTTTCCTTGGCTGGTCTCGAAAGATCTGTGATTGGCCAGAGCTGAAATCAAAGACTAGAGGAAGTGCGGGGGTGTAATTCATTCTTAGACCTATTGAATGTGTGGGGTTTTTTTTTTTTTACAGTGATGCCAAAAATATACTTTAAATCATTGTATGTCAATGAGTTAGGGCTACAGAAGGAAAAAAGAGTGGCCACAGTGTGCTAGTGGAGGAAGAGCTGCAGACAACAAGCTGCACACCTCCAGCAACTCAAAGTAATTTTGTGTTTCATAAAATTAGACAACAATTGCTCATAAGAAGAGTGAAGCGAGTCAGTTATGACTTGTCTCCCTATCAAAACAATATTAGCGGGTGTACATATACTTGTGAACCTATATGTATACTTTTGACTCTGTGTAGGTTAGAAAAAATCTAAAATAAATTCAAAGTTGTGCACCCAATTCTTGTTTTTTAAGCCTTTGAGCATGTATGCTGCACAGTTGTTTTATCCCAGAAAAAGAAAAGGTCAAATACATGATTAAATAAACCCCAAATTACCATGACATTCATGCCCATGATGAGTATATGTAAACTTTTGACCACAACTTAAAATGAATATTTGTGATTAGGAAGGGTGAGCAGCGGCTCATGCGTCTGCTCAGATGAAAATGATGCATGAACAAACAGCTGTTAGTGCAGAACGTACTCCAGGTGTAGTCAGCTCAGTCTGTCAGTACATTTTCAGTAAGAACATAACACAGAAAAAATATCCATCCATCATCTGCCCATCATTCCTCTCAGTGTGAATCTGTCTGTCATATGTTTGTCTACCCATCCATCTGTTCTTCCTTCGACACAAACAACCGTCAGGTCTTTCGAATCGGTCTAATCGGTTCCCTAGTCAATGAAAGTTGTCATCAAATTAAGCCAGACATTGTGGCCACCATGCTTTCTCTTTGTACCAACAAGCCCCTTGAAGCATCATAAGACACAGTACGCATGTCAACTTTTCCAATTCAGGGTTTTCCTACACGGATGCAATTGCGAGAAAATAGCAAGCATATATTTGTTTCTTTCTTTGGGGAAAAATCCTGACATTTTCGAGTTCTTGTCTGTGCCGACAGAATAACAAGCCCTGAAGCACTAAAATACCTCTAAGCGGCACACAGACACAGTGACATGCACAAGTACACACATTTGTAGTGGCACAGCCCGTGTGCTCAGGATCACTGCTATCTAGGAGCAGCCCTTGGGCAAGTCATTCATTTTGGAGACCAACCCTGCTTAACTTGCTTCCCAGGTGGAAGAGCAAACTGGTGAAAAGAAATATAATTTCATGTGTTACATGTTGGGTAGGTGGAAGGTCTTACATATCTTATTGATCCTGGATGACTATTTAGGCATTTACATTCTATATGGGTGTTTGTTTCTGAAAAGAATAAAAAGAAGAGTGTAGCGTGAGCTTGACAGGAGGACAAATATGGCTTAATACAGATTCAGTGACGTAACTATACTGCAATCACGAGACAGCACGGAAATTACGCTGTCACCTATTCAAGGAGTTCGTTTCAACAGCTGCTTCAATAATTGAGTATCCCTCAAAATGTTGTGGGTGTTCTGTACGATAATACGACATTTCTGATTACAGTCATTTATCAGTGTCTTTGTTGTTGACAACAGTAAAGCATTAAGTTGTCTGGGGAAACATGCAGATATTACTTCCTTGAGAAATCCTTGCGAGAGTTAGCTAATCCTATTGAAATCACAGTTGAAAGGAAACATTTTTATTTTGACAGTGACTTCTACTATCCTTATGTGTCTCACACTTTTACAAGCGAAGATTCAGGATTTCCGGTGAAGGCAACGTGCTTGACAGTCGTGTTTTCTTTCCTCACCTCTGCTGAGCTTCTGTAAAGTCCCGTTGTCTTCTTATATAGTTTATAAATACAATACACATTGTAGCATCATTTCTAACAGCTTTAAATGTCATCTGCAGTAAGAAAATCAAGTCGAATACACGTAAAAACTCTTGCAGTTAAAAATGTTACTCAGTCAGACATCTTAAAATTTCAAAGAAGAAGAGCTAGTGGATTCTAGCATATGGGTGAGCACAGTCAAAGGAATGAGGATGGATAAAGGAAAATGTGAAAAAATTCCAAAATGGGTTGCAAAAGAGTTGGATTTTGTAGTTGCTGGACCTTGCAAAACTAATCGCCTAGCTTATATGAGAAACAGATTACCATGATGGATATAGGACAGCTCAGTTCAGTTTTATTTGTATAAACTCAGTTCACAAGAATAATTATCTCAGGTTAAATATTGTGATCAAGATGACAGATCAGAACCCCCCAATTTATTCCCTTGAGAGCAAGCTTTTAATGAAATTGGGGTGAAAAACAGAGGGTGGTTATCTTGCCCGACGGGCTAAAGTGTGAAGGGAAAAGGAAGACAGAAAAGAAACAAAAAAGCACACAATTCAGGAAGAATCACATAGCATCTTGATGTGACCAGAAAGCTATGCAGAAAGTCCTGACAAGAAACCAGTATCAAAAAGTTTGGAAAGAAGAAAAGTATTATAGTGTTGTCGTAGGGGCAAGGGCTGAGCTAATATGCTCGACAAGCTGGGGGGGGGGGGTTCTTATTTGCTAGAATTAAAAACAAATTGCTGAAACACTTTTAAATTTGACTATATACACTTTCTAATCCAGTGACTTTTAAAAAGTAACATTAAATGAGACACGCTACACTCCTCCATACAGACAACACACACACACTGCAAACAGTGTGACATGGCACTTCGTTAGCCAAGAAGCTGAATGCCAGAAGTGCCTTGCTACTGTGCACTCTGTGTAACTAGCTCTCCTGTTCCTTACTTAAAGGATACTTCTTACACAGTCATGCTCAAAAGTATACGTACATGCGCACAACATTAACAATTCGGTTTGTGAATGGAAAGTAGATGCCAGCATAGGAAACTGACAGGGCCATCAAAACTCCCAACTCAAGTTCAACTGCCAGTGAATGGACTCCACACTGAGGACTGCTGCCTGTGACGTTCACCTTTGAGAGACACCCGAGGGATAATTGCCAAGGCTCCTTTCACCTCTCTCCCTTTTCACTGCCACCCCTCTGCAGGAAAATGTTGTCCTTTGTCATTCCTGTGGAGCTCTGATAGATTGCAGTGTCTTTCTCTGTTCTTTCACTCCACTGTATGTCACTTCTGTACACTCTGTACACAAAGAGTAATATTTTTCTTCATAATATTGAGAGAAATCTCTAAATCTCATGCATCACTTTTTTTGGATTACAGAACAAATATTGGGTTAAATTCTAACGAGCTTGGAAAGAAAAGTGTCTTGACTTCTTTAAGTTTCCTTTAAGATTTTTCACCTCTCATCCGAGAAGCTTCTTCTCTAAAAGGAACTGTCCAGTTTTGAGATCCCTTCCCAGACGCCTTAATGCCCACACACATCATGGGCCATTTGACCTCAGGAAATCACATGATAGGGTGGGGCTAGGTTTCACAATGAGTTCACCCGAAATCTTGTCTGATTGTCAGCTACACCCGTTTTCACGTCTTGGCTCGTGTGATTAGGTAGAGGATCAACAGGGGGTCCGTGTCCCTCTTGGGGGGACACTCCCATAGGGCTTAAATCTGGGACTCTCCACCGTTTGACCTTAGGACTGAAGAAGCTTCTCTGATGAGAGGTGAAATGTCTTCAAGCAACTTAAAGAAGTCCAGATGCGTTTCTTTCCAAGCTTCTTAGACTACGATAACCTGGATGACTGAAAACCCTCACAAACATTGGGTTAAATTCTTTTTCCTTTTTGTTAATGAGCTGATTTGATTTTTTTGTATAGCAGCAAAGTATTTTCATATTCTCTTTCTTAAAAGCTCTGTGTAATGTGTCTTACTATGACCTTGCGTTTATTACTTCTGTATTCGCTGGGCTTTGTCTATAGTGTATTTAAGTTGAGCTGTGCATTTAAAACTTTGTATTTGTGCCTCAAGTCAAAGTCTCACTACTGATTAGCATCCGAGTTGAAACGCAAGTTACTCATGCTGTTACAGCTGTCTGTGGAGTGTGTCGAGCATTATATTCAATAAAAAAGCATATATATTTACTTTTTTTCCATGAAGTCTTTTGCATTCCATCCATTTTGCTAAACATTAGTTGTGCCATGCCTCAAAGCAGCTTTTGTCTGCTTTGAGACATCACACAGCTCAGTCTTCCTGAGGGTAGTCTGACTCACTGACCTGGCACAACTCAGCTGTCAGCTCCTCTGAAATGGCCCAGGGTTTCTCCCAGTTCCGTGTATTTATTCTCAACAATACCTTTTCTGAGGTGTCTAGCATACACATTTCCTGAGATATTTAATCTGCCATGTGCATTTTCATGGTATGATGTGGATGTAATATACAGATCCTTGGAACTTTAAGCTGGTATAATATAATGGTCATAGAGATGTTTAGATCTTTAATTAGCCCTGTGAGGTCTATGTCATCATTGGTGATGACTCTAATAATCGCCTAACCCTGTATTTTGGAGAAAAGCTAAATTGACTTTAAAAAAGTTTTAAATATCTTTTGATGGTTTAAAATGATTATTTTGTTTGTTCTGTGATTTTCTTGATGAAAGAAATAACAAAAATAAATAAATAAAGATGACATATAATTAGGGATAGGAGGAAGGTTGGAGTTGAGTTGAGGTTGTTACCAATGATAATTTAGACTTGGGAGAGTTAGCAATTGTTGCTACAAATTTAATACAAAGTCAGTCGTATCTGAGATCATCCATAAATGTTGCCATGTTGGCCTCATCATTGTAGGCTGCTAATGAATGGTGTCATGGATGTGTTAGTTCCACCCCTCAAAGAGTTGTCCGGTGTCAGGATGTGATCGCTGTTGCGTTGTTGCAAATTATACAATTGTGAATGTCTAAAAATACAAGTCTACATTGTGACACTGGGGGTACTTCCCTATAATAATGGAGGGAACTGACACTGTGCTGGGAGGAGATTACAATCATCAGTAGGTGTCCGAATGGTGCTTCTGATTCCCTTTGATGCCTTGGAAGGATGCCATGAAGCCGAAGACCTCCAGACAACATTAAAGCTGAGCCTTCACGCCTAAAGTTACATGAAACGACACCCTGAGCTCGCATCATATTGATTGAACTCTGCACTTGAAATGAGACTCTCATAGTGTTTGCTTACCTCGATGTTCTTGTGATCAAAATACTGATAAAGCCATAGCTAAATATAACATGAGGTTTATTTGAAAAATCCTGAGCACTATCAGTTTTATCTTTACACTCCACAGGGCATCAGTAAGGTCGGTTATTTAATTATGAAAACATGTCACTTACAGACCTTCTGTTCTTAATGAAACAGCATCAGAAAGTATGAATGAAATTGTAGATGCAAATAACTGATATGAGGACATCTCTAAATGTCCTCATATAGTCAATACACGGCAACAATAAAGCAATATATGCACACTATATAGACACATATAAGTTTTGGGCCTCACCTGTTAATCACTGTATTCAGGTGTTTACGGTCCCATTGCCATAGTTGTATAAAGTCAAACACCTAGCCATGCAATTTGCAATTGATAACACTTTAAAGTGGAGTTTAATGCTGATGGATGTTAGGATTCCTGATGGTGTGTCAGAACCTATATGATATGCATGCAGTAAACTCTCAGGTTTACTACAGGTACCCCTCAGTTAAAACCAAAGGGTTAAATTGCACCTTTATATTACATAAAATAGTGCTGATCCTGTGGACTACTGCTCTACCAGCTGATTGTGTCGATCAGTCTTTACATCCAACCCAATGTGGAAAAAACAAACACCAAGGACACAGTCGGACTTCAGCTTTGGTAAACTACAGGGGGACCTGACAATCTGCTTAAGAGACAGAATGAAAGTCGACAGCATTTCCCTGTTTTTAACATGAAAGTCATTGCAGAAGTGAGGGGTAGTATAATAGCGACCGCCTTAGGATGCGTTTCAGTTTCTTTGTTTTCCACTTGGTTATCAGTTCTATCACTACTTAGCTAACGTAAACTAATACAATTCTATTAGCTGCAACCAACAAACCAACCCAGTAATGTCACATATACTGACTGGCAAAAAAAATGACCCTACACATGATCTAAAACTGTAAACTTTAAACATTAATTTTGTTAATTTCAGCCTCATGGACGTTTTTAGAGGAGAGCTCGATGGTGTAAATTAATTTTAATACATGTAGTGTTTTATGTCCACTTGAAAGTCAACTATGATGTGAACGGTTGAATCTTGATGGACTAAGAAGTAAATAAACTGACACAAGTACACAAAATGGTGCTGGTGAACTCAACACATGCAGTTTGTGGGGATAGGTTAATTGGAAACTCTAAATTGCCCATAGGTGTGAATGCATGAGTAAATGTGAGTGTGAATGGTTGTCTGTGTCTGTGTGTTAGCCCTGCGGCAGACTGGCGACCTGTCCAGGGTGTACCCTGCCTCTCGCCCTAAGACAGCTGGGATAGGCTCCAGCATACCCGCGACCCTGAGAAAGGATAAGCGGAATCGAATGGATGGATGGTTGTCTTCGTTTTATTTTTATTTTTTAACTGCTTGAGGAAAAACCAGGGTTTTGGCTAAACCCTCACATTTTCAGATGTTGAAAGGCAAACTTCTCCTGTCTGCAGCTTGCTTCTGTCAGTTGTATTCAGCACTACAGAAATACTGCAAAACTGACAACACTGAAAGAGAATGTTTGACCAACTGACCTGCTTATACAGTCTTGCCTCCAGCCCAGTGCAACGGTTGACCATGACTTCCTGGTGCACCCCGTCAACAATAACAAGCATAACTGCCTGTTGAGGCAATGTGTTAAAATATGACATCAAGAGAACGATGCTCTCCGGATAAGAGCAAAACAGTGTGGTTATACCCTTTAACCATCTGCTATTTAAAAAAAAAAAAAAAAAATCAACTTATTTTATGTTCTGTGTATTAATATGCAACCTCAGTCTGATTATAAAAAGGCAAACTTTGACAAACATCATGTGGATTTTGGAATTATATGACGCTAAATGGTTGGAGGAGCTATTTTAGTGAAAGAGAAATGTGCCTCCCGCTGGTCCTCAGGTGCATTTTTGCAGAATTTACTGTTTAGATTTGTTTTGTTTTGTTTTTAACAGGGTCTGGGAGCATTTCTCTGTTAAATCCAACGTTCCCCTATTTTGTTGAATCTCTGTGACTTTACTAAGACACTACAGGCTTGTGGAGATGTAAAGATAGAAAACAAACATGGTGCACAGAAATTACTGACAGACAGAGACAACACTGAAAGACAATGTTTGACCAACTGACCTGCTTATACAGTCTTGAAAGAAAGGATAAACATGATGAGGCCCTGAGATGTGGCCAACATTAATGCTAAAAACATTAATGTAATGCTGTATCTTCTTACTTGCAGTAATTAGAAAATGATCCCATTAGGAACGACAGTAATATGAAACGTATTAGTGTTGTTCCTATAAAGATAAGCTTTTAGAAGTGTTTGTCTTAAAGTTAATGTGTTAGCAGATGTGACAGAGGACACAATTCATATTCTCATACAATCTTTTATGACAAGCATAAAAAGCTCATTTCTATGAGACAAGTCAGGCACATACACTGCAAAATTGTACATTGCCATCCAAAATCAGTTTCATATCACTTCCTGTGAAGCGCAATTTAAAAGCTGCCACAAATAAGAGCAAATAACAGATCAATTGTAGTTGTTATGATGGCGTGGTGTGAGAGGCATAAGTAAGAGCAGCGGAGCACAGGCACAGAGGATGAATGCTTAACCAGCCTGCTGAGTTAGTGATATAAAAACACAGCTAAGCTGATCCATAATTTCAGGCAGCTTGTTTATAGTACCAAATATTATTTTTATTTCAGTTGTTTTGTGGTTCCATAAGAAGCACGCTTAAAAGCAAACCAAAAGCAGAGAGCAAAATTACATACAGTTGTGTGAAGAAGTGTTTTCTCCCTTCCTGTTTTCCTTTTTTTATTCATATTTGTCACTCTTCCATGTTTCAGATCATCAAATTTTAATATCAGGCCAGGATAACCCGAATAATTATAAGATGCAGTTTTTTAATGATGATTTCATTTATTAATAGAAAGCTATGCACACCTACCTGGACCTATGTGAAACAATGAATTACTTGACTTGTTAAGTCATAAATTAACTGTGTGAATCTATCTGACAGTGTGAAGTAGACATCCATGAGAGTTCCAAGGAGAAAAACAAAGTTGACCAAAATGAACATAAAGGCTCATCTCACGTTTGCCTAAAACATCTTGATGATCCCCAAGACCTTTGGGAAAGTATTCTGTGGAAAAATCGAACTTTTTTGAAGGTTCTGTTACGTCTGCGGTAAACCTGACCCAATAGTCAAACATGGTGTTGGTAGTGATGTGATGTGATGTTGGTCTAGGGCTGGTTTGCAGCTTCAGGATCTAAACAACTAGTTGTAATTGATGGATCCAAGAATTCTGCTCTCTACCAGAACATTCTGGGGAATCCTGGAGAAATTGTTATTGGGTTTACACTAGCACAACAGATATTGATACTTTGGTTTTATTCTTCAATATTAGGTGTTGTCCACTGAAGACAAATGCTTGGTTGCAGTTCTTGCTAATCAGGGGTGACGCAACCAGTTATTGGGTTTCAATTACTTTTTTCACACAATGTTTTTTTACCTAAGGAATTGAATCATCATTCTAAAACTGTGTTTGGTATCTAGGAAGGTTATCATTGTCTAATATTAAAACTTGTTTGATAATCTGAAACATTTGCCTGCTTTTATGGATGCTTCTTATGGATAAAATATCTCAAATAAAATAACTCAAATAAAAAAAAGTATTTGTTTGTGTAAACAAGCTGCCTGAAATGATAGATCAGTTAAAACGAAAACTTTTTCACAGCAGTAAAGAAAAGTAAGTAAAGTTTATTTACATAGCGCTTTTCACAGACATAACAATCACGAAGCGCTGAACAACAATTGCAACACAATATAAACCAAGAACCATGTTAAAAACAGAATTTAAGGTTTAAAAAAACACAAATAACAAAAGAATCTCAGCAAAAGGCCTGGTTAAACAGAAAGTTTTAACTGTTTTTTTTAAAGACTCCACAGAGTCAGCTAAACAGAGCTGGAGTGGTAAACTGTTCCAGAGCCTTGGTGCCACAAAGTGAAAAGCCCCGTCCCCCTTATAGTCTTCAGTCTTGTACGAGGGACAACTAATAGATTTTTCAGTTTGTGAGTGAAGACTGCAAGCAGCAGTGCGTTTGACAAGAAGTTGAGATAAATAGTTTGGAGCTTATCCATTTAGAGCTTTGTGTGTAAGTGTGACAATTTTCAAACTAATTCTGAAATCAACAGGGAGCCAGTGTAAGGAAAATAAAATAGGGGTAATGTAAGCTCGCTTTGCAGACTGTGTCTGGAGTCAGGAGGAGATGGCTGCATTATTCTGTATTGCTTGGAGGCGTGACGGAGATGATTTCTTTATCCCCGTAAAGAGGGCTTTACTATAATCTAAGCGCGATTATAAAAATGCATGAACAATTTTCTCTATTTCAGAGGAGGAGACTATAGCTGTGAATTTAGAAATGTTCCTTAAATGAAACAAAAAGAAAGGGGAGATTGATTTGATATCTGTGTCCAAGGTCAAGGAGCACTCAAATACTACAAAAAGTTTATGATGACTGGTCTTTGCAGATGAGCAAAAAGACGTAATCACTTGACTGGTTCTTGACTTTATATCAGGAGGAGCTATAATCATGAGTTTAAAACAAGGGAATTATTGGCGAGTCAGTCACTAACCTGGGATAAACTGTCAACTAGTGTGGACAGCCTACCCAGCTGGTAAGGCTTAAAACACATGTACAGCTGAATGTCATCGGCATAAAAATGGTCAAACATGCCAGAGAAAGACTGAATGATACCGGCTAAAGTAAGCATGTAAAAGAGAATAACACTGGACCCAGGATAGAACCCTGAGGAACCCCACAGATCAAACAATGTCCTTCCAGATAAATAGGTGGTAAAACGTTCACGTGCTGAGCCAGAAATACCAGCCAAAACCTTAAGCCTATTAAGTAAAATAGTATGGTCAACGTCCTCAAAGGCAGCACTGAGGTCAAGCAACACGAGTACAGAGCAATTTGGTAACACATGCCATTAAAAGATTATATCATCCACCATTAAAAAGCAGTTTCAGTGTACTGCTGCTTCTGAAAACCAGACTGAAAAGGATCTGAGATCTATACTGTGCTTAATAAAGATCTGAGTTGATTTTCAACGAGTTAAACATAAGCACTGCAGTCAGACTTGAGCTACAGAGAGTTTGCAGAAAACTCACCATATGACCATGATGTTACCCCATTCTGTCACACTGGGGTGAGACATAAAGTCCAGATGCACTGAAACAACCATTTTAATCATGGCTACATGTGTGTGTGTGCATGAGAGAGAGAGAGAGAGAGAGAGAGAGAGAGAGAGAGAGAGAGAGAGAAAGAAAGAGAGTGCATGAACACCAAGCAATATATGGTCATCACTAAGCAAAACCTGATGAATGTTCCCATACCTCTGCTGGGT
>VURO01019735.1:34827-52122 GCA_015108175.1 Pelvicachromis taeniatus
GAAACAGAATACATGAAACAGTATTCTGTTTCATGTATTCCCTTGGCCATTTTAAGTTGCCTATTTAACCTTGTTTACAGGTTTAGTAAACCATGCCTTTGGCAAAAACTGAGGATCTGAAGTATTCATTGTGTTTATGGGTGATTTCTACGTGCTGTTCTGTTGCATTAAGCAGGACTATGTGAAAAAGCAAACAGTGTGTGGCATTTTGTTTTAATGTTCAAAAAACCCTCCTAATCCTTGTTTGTGCCAGAGGCTAATTTCCCCCTGCATAGAGTTGGCGTTTTACAGCAGGGCCATAGTCTCTTTTGTTATTAAACCACCACTGTGATGAAATTACATTCTTCTGCTTGTTTATTGTCTAGAGTCTATTGAGTATTTTAGCATGATTATTAGCTTCAAGCCTTCAGTCGCCTTCTCCGAGATACCAGCAGAAGGAGGCAAAAAAAAAGAAGGGATGATTTCAAGCTCAGAAAAACACATTCTTCTTCCTCGTGTTTCCTCCTGCTCCCTCTCATCCCTTTCCCTGTCAGGGCGACTTGGCATTATCTGCTGGAACAGTGTTCTCAGAGGAAAAAAGAACCCCCCCCCCCCACTCTCCTTGCCCTGCACAGAAGAGAAAGCAATTAAAAGGGAATCTTTGTGATTGTCTGTGTTTATGGTATTGCAGAGAAGGTTCCTGGACTGCTATGATAATAACGCTTTACTGGATCATTACCCAGAATCTTCGTTCTACTTGAGCTTCTCTTGCTCTGCAGATGAGGCCTTCAGAGTTGTCACACACACTGCTACAGATGACAGGGGTTAGGGGTTAATAACACGAGTCCTTTTATTCTCAGCGAAAGTTATACGTCTTGAGCTGAGTTTCCATTCTGTATTAAATCAATAGATATAAATAAATAAATACACCTTTGATGCTTTTTATGTCTGCCATTTCCTATTTTTCTCTCTCTCTCTTGTGCTCTCCTTTATCCTTTTGTAATATTTTTATAAGCAGGTACGCAGATGAATGCAATTAGTCAGAATGAAATAATGAATTTGTCATTATTTTTTCACCCATTATGTAATTTGCTACATTTGTTTTGACAGCTTTATTTACTCCACAAATCAATCCCAGCACTTCATAAGTGTCACGGCTGAGGAAGCCAGCCGTGTGGTGTGGAGAGAGGCGGACCCAAAAATGCAGGCACTCGGGAAATGCAGGTGAAGAGGTTTATTTACAGAACAGAAAATACAAAGGAAAGCGATGGCAGACCTAAGGACTAACCTAAACTGGGAATAACTAACAGCCAAACCTGAAACACGTAGCATGGGATGATACACGGGGTGAGGGGCAGAGACGCAGCAGAGAGCCACGGAGAATGAGCACCATAACGCAGACGAACCAGCAACACGCACACGCGATCATAGAACATAAATACACTCAAGGTAACGAGGAAACAGCAAACAGCTGGAGACACACCTGATCCTCATTACCTGCAAGACAGGGGGAAGTGTCACACAGACAGACACAGACTTTCAGAATAACACAGGAAGCACAAAAGACAAGCAAAGACACAGACTCACGGGCACAAGCTTAACATAGGGGCTAAAGCACAGAAGGAGCACACAGAACAGATGAGGGGAAACAGGAGCAAAACCCTAAACCCTAACCCCCTAAATAACAAATATTGACAAAAATACAAAAGACTGGGTCAAAGACCCAGGATCGTGACAATAAGTGACAGTGTGCTCCTTTATATACTAATAGGTGATAAAGAAAAAATAAAACTTGACCACTACAGTGGTAATAAAACAAACCTAGTGGTTTTCTTATGTTGTAAGGGGTGGGGAGCCCCAACAATCATGGCAGATGGCCACCCCTCCTTGAGCCTCGTTTCTTCCTGTTAAAAGGGAGTTTTTTCTTCCCACTGTAGCCAAGTGCTTGCTCATAGGAGGTCATGTTATTGTTGAGGGTTTTGGGGTCCTATATTACTGCAGGGTCTTTACAATACAAACCACTGTTCTGCATGTTTCAGCCTAATTTTTACCATGCCATTATGGTTATTGCACATAAGTGCTTGAGTACTTCATTGTGTCAAACATTCCCGTTGACAAATAAAATTATCTGTTGTACCAAGTTGTCTGTAATAACGGTGAATCACAGTGTGCTAAGAAGACAAGCCTGTCATAATTTTTTAAACTCTTCTATCTAATTAAAAAGCAATTTAGCGCCATGATATGACAATAATTTATTTCCATTCACTTATTACCCCCTGTCGTGTCTCCATTATGGTCATCATTATTTTGTGGCAATGAGCTTTAAAATACAAATCCAATAGCACTTCAGGGGCCATGTGTTGCCGCATGAATAACTGAATCAGTAATTGCATAGATGTACACTTCATAATCATCACCCTTTGTGATTCGGAAGACATCGCAGTGGTAAAGCCTGGCAAGTTTTGTAACAGCCTGCCTATTATATAGGACTGTGTTAGGGCGCTTTAGATACTAAAGTCAGTGTTGGCATGTCAGACTATATTAAGACAACTCGGCATAAAGTGAGTAATTAAAGATCATTTTAAGAAAACAGCCTTGTACTGACAGAGTCAAATCCTTTTGCATGTGAGCCTTTTGTGGCTTGCAGAGGTTGTTAACATTAGTTAGCTTTGCACAGACTCAGGAGACCACTTGAACTGAGGCGCTATCCTTGGCGATAACTGCTGTGAAAAACCTTTGTGGAAACAGTGAGATTCATGCTGAGCTCATGTGGCACAGTCTGAAATGGCCCTGTTAAAGACTTATCATTAGATGCCATGAAAAATACTAAATGTTATAGCTGTTGCAACACATGTTGTGAGTGTATTCAATTGTTGCCATGGCTACCTCAGTTGATGCTATAATTAAACAGCAGGAGCTGATGGTCTTCTCTTGTTCCGAGCAAACATATTTTGTGTGACAGATGCAGATTGTAAGCAGCACAGATTTTACAGTGAGTCTTTAGGGTCTATGTTTACCAGTGAATCCCTCTTCAAAATGTGACAAGTGCACATACAGCCCCAGAACTGCTCCAAGGCTTAGCTTGCATCCACGCTGCTGATGAAGGCATCAAATGAATTTAGGTGTTCAGACATCTTGATATTTTAGGATGCATGCATCCACTAAGCCAATAACAGTGACATACTTCACCTGTTTTCTGCCACAGTTAGTGCAGTTACAGTTGTCACGATCTTGACACTTCAGCTCTTGAGATTTGCCATCATTCAACTGCCAGTCGAATGTGACCACGTCGTATCCCCCATAATGTGGATAAAGCTGACTGGATTTAGGGCCAGTTTTTCTAAGCAGCGCAAATTACCGGGTCAAAATCAGCAGCTGTGATAAGGGAGTGAGTATTGTACTACCCATAATTATACGGTGTAGGTGCACGTATTGCATGTGTTTTCCATATCAATGAGAGGCAGCTGACGGACAATCAGCATGTTTTTGATGAAGAATTTGTCTGGGACCATGTGAGGTGCTGTAGGTTTGGTTCTCTGGCAGTCATATGAAGCCCAGGAGGACTGCATTGTTACATTCACATTATTCAGTTTAATTCAGTTCAGTTTTATTTATGCAGTAGCAAACCACAACAACACTCACCTCATGGGACTTTATATTGTAAGGTAAAGATTCTACAATAATAGAGAACAAACCCCAACAATCGACTACCCCTTTAAGCTAAAAGTGGGCAGTTAATACTGCAATAGAATCATAGCACTACTATGAGAGAGCACTTTGTGACAGTGGGAAGGAAAAACTCCCTTTTAACAGGAAGTAACCTCAAGCACAACCAGTCTCAGGGTGGTGCAGCCATCTGTTTACCATATTAACATGAAACATGTCTGTAACATATGACCTATAGGATGTAAAGAAAAACACCACTTATCATCAGATCCTGTCTCATGCTCGTATTAACGATGTGGTTGTTACAGAGCCAAAAGCAGACTGTATGTAAAATCAACATTACATATTGTAAGACCATTCATATAGCTCATAGAGTCCCTTTATTACCTGCATTTTGATACACATTTCATTATAGTATATAGCGCATACTATAACATAGTAGATAAGTAGGAAGGTACATAGTGAGGTAAAGAAAATTAAAACTGTACAAAAGAACCCAGTGCACACCGATGTCTTCACTGTGGACTGATAGAAAAAGTCACAAAACACAGAAACCCTACACAGCCATCGTTCAGTCTAAAAAGTAACTTGAGTGCCTGTCAAACAAGACACATCCTTGTATTTTTGTGTCAAAACAGGGTTTCGCACTGGTGCAGACTGCTAATAAATCTGGCCCTACGTCAGTGCTTCGGGTATCCTTAGCACCAAGGATAATTCTTCATTTCAGTTGTTGCCCTGAACATTTGAAGGACTCATGTTAACAACCACGGTGAATCACAAAAGACTCACATGTAAAAAGGTTTTAACAGCTGTTTTACCTCAAATTACTCATACTCCTGCCGTCCATGAGAGTGGATATGCTTAATCAAATCATCTTTGGCACACAGATGTGAAGAAAAAAACCCACCTGATGTTCGGAGCTTTTATTTATACAGGGCAATCAATCAGAAGGAAGTTGGCTTAAAGCAAGGGGGAGTTGAGCGCAGACACCAATTCTCAGTAAAAGAGAAATTAGTTAAATTAAAAGTAAAAATTAGAGTTGAAAATGAGTAAAGTAGGTCCCTTTGACATGTGAAGCCAAAATAACCTTAAAGAGCTGTTTTTCAGGCTACTGCTCATGGCCTAAGGCACTTTATCATAATAAAGTAAAATATAATTTGTGCCGTGTAAAAAACAAATCGAGCAATTGCTTTTTTCAAGCCTGCTGTATTGATTGACTGCAGTACATCACTCAGACTTACCTTTTATGTATTTTCAGGAAACGGGTCGCTTTCCCATTAGCTTTCACGTAAATCTGATGCATACGTAGATCAACATGTCATGCTCCTCCCTGAACACTGGCATGTGAATAAGCTCTTTTATTCCTAGCAGCAAATCACATAAGAGCTTTCTGACCTTCTCGCTTGACATGGCACCCGTCAATCAGTCATGTGGCATTCTGAATCCCACTGGCTAACCTTTAAAGTCGACCCGCAAACGCTGAACATCGTAGATGCGGCGTCAACTAAGCGTCCCCCTCAAGCTGCTTAATCAGGCTGTGCTTTTGAAAATGAGCCCACAAGGGAGAACCGCTGATTACTGTGGCAACAGTGTATAAAAGCCAATTCTCACATAGGAAATGATGATGAAACGACCTGCGCCCCAAGCTCTGATTCATACGTAATTATTGAAAGCACATCTTCGGTTCAAAGTGTTACCTTTGAGATAAAACAGACTCTGAGTAAGAAGAGGTAGCAGAGCTTTTGGCTTATGTTTGTATGATTTTCTGAGCTTTTCTAAAGCTCTCCAAGATGTGTGCGGTGCGAAATCTCGTTGATGTAGTGCGGGGTCCTGGTAGTCGTGCTTCGTACACTATCAGAAGCTCTCCCAGGAAACACACATAGCATGTCGGGCCAACAAATTCAAATAAGCCTATTTCATTTCAGACAGAATTTATGATGCCGCATTTCATTTCGCAGCCTAAATAGAGGCAGCCAGGTCTGGAGTATTTTACCACTTACAAGAGCATTTTTTTTCCCCCCCTGTGTTGCCTCTGCTCTCATTCAGTGCTGCTGCATCATCAACTGATTCACCTCTTTGTGCCCGTACTCCACCAAAGCAGAACATAGTGATGGATCGCATAAGAGGTAAATGTGGAGAGCAGAGAAATGAGGTAATAGTTCCACGGTGTCACACTTTGAGACAAGGCCTTATGTGACATCCCGTAGCAATCAGAGCGAGTTGTGAGTCGAAATGAAAAAAGCGGCCTAAAGAACCAAAAAGGTAGGCAAAGGCCAGCTCTCTGCCGTCAGCAGATGCAGAGTAATGAGCATAATTTGCAGCTGCGAGAGCCAAGTGGATTACATTAGGAATAATATCTTTCTGCCCTATGCTCGTGAACTCTCATCAACACAAAACAGCAAAAACAGAGGCATGAACGCAGATATAAAATTCTGATGCAACGCGCTGCAAGGTGTTGAGAGCAGAGCAAACGTATGGTAACTTTTATTTGAGTCAAGATTTAAGACCGTTTAATTACCACTATGCAACTGGAGGCAGTACGACAAAATTACAGGTTACTGTTACTTTGCTCATCTCTTACTTACGCTGACTGCTGTACAGGCAGGCCAGATGCTTAGGGGAGTAATAAAAGAGGATTGAGAAATGGGAAAGAAAGGGGGTTAACGGCTAAGATGGGGAGCAGTAAAGCAGAAATTATGAGGCAAGCATAAATATGGACAACAGAAGGGGAGAAGCAAAAACAAACAGAGACAGTACAAAACTGCATAAAGATAAGAAAGCAGAATGAGAGTGACACGAGGGGAATGAAGATGTGACCTAGGAAGGAAGCACAGTACATCTCCTGAGATTTAATAGCAGCATTCTGCCCTCACCATAGATCCTACTGCCTACATCTCAATAAGGCACCATCTGTCACGGGCTCGTTACATCCAGCCCCTTCTCCCTCACACTCCAACATTACTGAAAAGCACAACACAGGCACGGATTGGGGTCGCTCTGACTTTAAAATGAGAAGGAATCGGCTGGCAGGAGAAGTGTCTGAGGCTTCTGCACCGCTGACCTACAGTATCGAGTGAGAACATTGATCAGATCAACTTTTTGCCGGCTCCAAATGTTGCTCAGGAGAGTTCGGATCTTGCACAGCAAACCCGCGCACAACATCCATTTGGATTAGCTTCCAAAACATTGAGAAACAGAGCGCGCGCACTGAAATTAAACTGCTCTGGCGCTTGCAAAGCCTTCGAGGTGAAATCACACCTGCGCCAAGCAAATTTGAATCAAGCAGACCTTCACATTCCTGAGTTGTTTATAACTGTTTTTGATTAATAATTTCCCTCCCGCTAGCTTGGCAGGCCAAGTCTCAAAACAATCATTTCTTGACCTGATTAATGGCTTGCTCTAAGCACTGATGCATGCCATGCAAAGATGGAGGGGCTTCATGAAAATTATATGAGGATTTGTGGCTATCTAGGGGCTTTGAAGTGAGGAAAAAAAATCTACTGGAGCAACAGATATTAAGTCTATTCCCATGCATTTAGATCACTAGGGGGTTCCCGACAAACTGGCTCTTTGGTATCGATAAGTTAAAAAAATGTTGCTTCTACTTGCACTTGTAGGCACAGGTAGGCAGAGACAGGCATGGCATGGCCTCGTCCACACATAGATTAACTTTTTCTATCTTCGGCCTCTTACAGGAGAGGGGGTCAGGGGAGGGCTACTTCCTGTTGACTTCAGCTTTGTTTGAAACCACTATTAATAAAAGGAGACAGTTTATTACCCTCAGCACATCACCTTCATCATTCCTTGCTTTAAATGCCTCGTTAAACCTCCAGAGAAGATTTTGCAAACAAGCTTCAGACACTCTGCTGTTGCCTTTTCTAATCACAACAATTAATGTGACCCGTTTGCAGCTGATGCCGACACCACTTTAGAAAGGAGAAGATTTGACATGCCGATTGTCAATTACCACGCAACACACACGGGCACGTGTAGCTGCACAGGAAGAAAACACTCTTCAGTTTTATAATTTAACACCTCCATCCATCCATCCATCTGGGGGGGGGGGCTGGAGCCTATCACAGCTGTCTTGGTGCGAGAGGCAGGGGACACCCTGGACAGGTCGCCAGTCTGTCGCAGGGCTTACACCTAACAACAATTTAACACCTATTATTAATTATTTTTTAGTTTCTTTCTAAAGTATTCATTGTGTTCTTTAATGATAGTTTCTTCGTATCAATCAATTGGGGCGAATCGTAGTGGAAGGTGAACTCTGCAGCAGAACAGGGTTGTAGCAGGTGTTCTGCTTAAGCCTCGTCCTAGGGGACAAACTTACACCTTACCTGAAATACTTTTAACCTGCTTCTCAGAAAATATGTGGGGCAAGAAAGTGCTTTGAGGGCTATAAAGGAGACCCTGGTTTGATTTGATATCTGGCTTTAGCTGTGCTCTCACCTCACACCTTTTTTTAGTATTTTTATTCTCTGGTGCATCCTTTCTGTTTCTGCCATCTGGTCTCTTGCCTGACTGGATATCTCTTTTGGTTCTGTCCCTGTGCCTGCCTCCTGACGCATGTATGAAGTTAGCGGCACCTCTTGCCCTTCAGGCTAGAGTGAGCCAGATCAGGTCTAAATAGCTGGTGCACCACACTCACCTTTGCTTTTTACTGATCGCTGAAGCAAGGGGTTTGACCATTCTCGAGGAAAGAATTGAGAATCTTCATAAATGGCAGGTACACTATTAGTCGCAACTTAGTCAGAAAGCTGTGCATGCAGACTACCATAACATTGTGACACAGCCTCTCCAGTCGAGGATGAGAGAGGAAAAAAAGGTGAGAGGAAGAGAATGAGTAGGAGGCAGAAGGTTGGAAAGGGTGGAGGGCAGAACAGGACAGAAGCACTACAATGAGGAAGTGGGGGGGGAAAAGTGTTTGTAAAGAGGTGACGAGTGTCAGAGATGGAAAAAATGGAAAGAAAAGATGAGGTGAGATAAGGAGAACTGGGTATTGATGTGGATAGTGGGTGGTGTGACTGTTCTGTCAATCTTGGCACATCGTTCCTCTCATTACAGTTTCACTCCCTGGCTCCATCCTGCTCTTTGGTCCTCCCCCACGGCTAGCCCTGGAGCAGGGATCCATCCAGCCCAGCCCTCCTGTCAACACAAGCCCAGCTCAGCAGCTCAGGCCCAGGCATCTGTCAGCCCACACAGTCCACCGTCAGCCATAGTCTATTGGCCAGTTCATATTGGCACAGCACAGCGGGGCAGAAAAGGAATGTAATATAGCACAGCAGAGCATCCATCAACAAAGCTTGGGGTAAAACAGCACAGTACAGCAGCCTAGGCATCCATCACATGCAGACCCTGGATAGGCCAAACCGAGTCTTTGAAGAGACCGGTAAACAACTACTGCACTCGGCACAATCCACTTTTAGATAATTTATTTTCAAATAACTAAAAGTCAAATAGCACAGATGAGGTGCTGCATCATTGTGAGGTCATTAATGGCCAGTTAATGAGACAGATTATCACTACAAATCATTAAATCAAACCTAGCTATTCCAATTTAATCAAGTTTCCTGCAAGCGTCTTGAGTTCGAGCAGACCAAGCAAAGACAGCTGTAATCTTCTATTCTGGTCCAGTGAAGTCGAGACAAACCTGACCCTGCAAAGACATACCTTGACAGTTTCTCTGCTAGAAAGAGGCGAGAGCTACAGGCTGACAACTGCACTGACAACTAATAAGAAGTCCTCCACTTTTTCACTCATTAGTGAGAACAGAAAATAGGTACATGCTCTACACCTTGCACCAGAACCACACTCTGAAGGTGTGAGCAGTTCTAAACAATAGCAAAAAGCAGGATGTGGCACAAAATCTCAAAATGTGATGCAAGTCAATTAATATTTTTTTTAGTGCTGTCAACGTTAATCAGGCCATGTTAATGCGGTCATCACGATTAACGCGATAACAATTTTTAACACACTCTACCCGTCTGGAACGCAGAACGGACACACTTTGAACAAACTGTCCGAAATGTGTTGACAGAGACATTTCAAGGATTTTGAGTCAGTCTGCACGCCAGATGGGTTCATTGTTAATCGCGTTAATTGTGATGACGGCGTTAGCGCGTTTAAGCTGCATTAAAGCGAGTAACCCCTCACACGGGTGAATCTGCGTTAACTCGTTAATTTTGACGTGTTAACGCAGATCAGTTTGTTAACACGCTGACAGAACTAATATTTTTCTTTAATTTTAGTTATTTTCTGTTGCAGTCTGCTCAAGATGAGAATGCTTGAATTGGCAGAATAAGGCCCTAGTTAAAGTCTGACTGTTGTGATACTTACTCCATCAAGTGTAATGGATTTAATCTACTGCTGTTTTACTTTGACCCACATCACTCAGCATATAGTGGAAAAACCATATATGTAAATAAGGAAATAAAAGACAGTTTAGTTGAAATGGGTATACATTTCTAAAGCACTGAAAGATTAAATCACCACTAACGCATCATGCTAGATAGCCAGTAAATACAAGTATTGCCAGTAGCTGTTGGTTCTATTTAAGCACGACAGTGGGTTCTTGTTTTTACTCTTGATTCCTTAAGTGAACGAGTAAAGATTAAAATTGTGGCAAAATAGCTCCAGGTCCATGCACATCCCACGCTGTTTAACAAGTTGGCACGTAAGTTAAAACTGGTTGCAATACTGGTTTTACTTCATTCATTCGTGAAAATACACTACTGTCAAAAATAGTAACAAGATGACTGATGCTGTTTACTTTACCTGTCAGTGGGTTTAATTTTGTGGCTAATAGGTACAAATTCACTCGCCTCTTACACACAGTAACATGAATTCCCACCTTTTGTCTTGTTTAAAATTAGAGCTAAGCAAAAATCAATAAGATGGCAATAAGAAGACAGTAAAGGAGGAATTCATTGTCTGTGATAATCTGGGAATACCTCCTCAGAAAACCCAGAGCTGAACAAAACAAATGTTACGAAGCTTCAGCCGGAGGCAAAACTTCTCACAAAAATTAAAGCACCTGACTCCAAGATTATATTATGTTAATAACATAACAAAAAGTCTCATTGCCTTCATAAGACATGTAGTAGCTACTTTCCTACATTTAAGACAGAAACAGGTACTTCACTGGATAGGTGAATACATAACTCTGAGTTGAATGTCACTCTAAAAAGTCTTTTAAAAAAAATGTCACCATTAATAAATGAATACGTACGCAGGAAAGCAGCAGTAGGCTAGAGAAGTAAAGCAGGGTGATAAGCATGCAGATGTATATTCAGAATCTCAGGTAAAGTTCTAAGTATGAATTATAAAGAGTCATCGGGTATTAAAGCCAGTCTTTGGATTTTCAGCATGTATAACATTTAAAGGTCACTGTAAGTACTCGTGAGTTTATTTTGGGGGGGGGAAAATCTTTTTCATTATATTCATATTTTTAGTACATGACATTTTTGCATGGATCATATCAATACATCACTTTATTAATCACCAGAAACTCAGACATCAAGTAACAGTGGGGAAGGCTGAGGAAGTAGCAACTCATTAAAGGTCTTCAATGCATTCTGCAATCGATCATCTGCTGTTATGTAAATTATCCCATTTAGCGTGTGTGCATGCAAAGACCATATTAACATCAATTATCTATCTATTTTCATGTCATCTAATAACACAGCGTGCTCAGTGGTAGGGGGTTGAACTCATTTTGTAAGACCTGAAACCAAATTTATCAACTAATTAATGAATTAAAGTGATTAAATGCTGTGCTGGGCAGGGTGAAGCTCAGTAAATACTGTTCTTTTTTTAAGAAAAGTAATAAAATAAACTTTTTCAGTTTAACATTGAATAATGGACAAAACACTTTATGCACAGTGTTATGTAATACTGCCTCTGTGTGCACAATTTAACATTGAACATTTCAGTAACAGTGGTTATACAATTGGATAATACACAGGGGACAGAGTCTATTAAATTAAAGTATGCGCTCTCGGTTATCATCACTGTTACATGTGCTTGCATGTGTTTATATAATCTGCAAATCTGTTTCTATCAACTTCGCTGCTGTTATTTTTTCTTTAGAAAGTTCCATTCCTTTTTTATGATGCTAATTTGTGTTAAAATAGCTGCGCTTACCCACACTGTGAATGTTCAATCGTATGTCAAAACCACCAATTATCTAACATTTACATAATAATTACATTATAATTTTTGTAAAAACTGACAGAGTACCAATTTGGCAGTCTGACAATTGAGTTTTTATCAGTCACATGGCATCAGTCAGGATGGTTTTCATCTTAACAGGATATGATATCACAAAAAGTAGATTTTAATATATGTTGATGTTAATAATTGCATCCAGTAAAAAAGTTTACACAGTTCTAAAACACTGCGGTTCAGCTTCGGTGACAGGCTACGCTTTAATGTGATCGAGAAAACGACATTAAACTGTAACTCTAAACGAGCGTCATGTCCATTTCGCGTTGCCTTTTTCGTCTCATTTTGTTTTCCCACCTCCTCGTGGTTACTTCACAGTAGGCGACAAGCAGTAATGAGGAAGGAGAGGAAACAAGCGCAGTACAAGGAAACAAGATGCAAGCATTCAGTCAGCCAGGGCAGTTTATTGCTTCGCTGCAAGCAATTTGTCAGTGTGTGTCCATAGCTTGCACTAATGTGGAGGAGCTGTAGAGGATTAACATCTAGAATAGCAGGTTGTGTGGTTCAAAAACAGCACTAGAAGTTTTTTATTATTATTAGTGCTGGAGAATAGTGAACTACACAGAATTAAACTAGTACTTTACTACCTGCTTGATAGAATACCCGTCCCGCTTGGACTAGTTCCTGGATGTAACTAATAGGACATCATCTGTGGGATCCAGGACTGTGGTCAATACTTTGTTAGTGTGACCATCTCTGGACAGGTAACTGGCATTATCAGTTCTGGCTGTAGAGTGTACGTCTAATTAGAGTTAAGTAACAAATCAAGTAAAATATTAGAATTTCACTCACCAAAACTGGAGCACAGAGTTCCTGGATGTGATGTTAGTATAAGTAACCACACTGAAAGTCAAATTTATTTGTCAGATAACTGCATAAAAAATGCATCAAAAGCAACCAACATGAGAGACATGAAACAGAGATCCAGTGTAGTAACTCAAATTGGCCGAGTGTTGCCCAGCAGACAGCTAGAGGCTACAGCTACAGTGTCCACATCCTCCTGTCAGTGGAAATGACCACACCCTTTTCTCCCTGATATAATTTGAAGGGTTAAAAGAAAACAGCACAGTCTCTACGATCACTATAAAAGAGAAAAATGGCAGCAGAGACCAAAGGGCTTTTTGTAGTGGGTAACAAGCATGTTTATTTCTGCTGTAACTTTTGGCATTTTAATGTGGGAGTCTATGAATGCAGATTCACTTTTCATGCCAGCCTCAAGTGGACAGCTTTTGGCAGGTGTGCAGCTTCAATTTTGTGCACTCAGAGTTGCCAGTTGGTGAATGGTAGTTTACAAAACTCTGCTTTCAAAGTAGTTTCATCAATACTAATGTGATTGTGGTCAGAAAGAAATGGTAGATTCATGGAAAATCTATTAGTGAGTGAACTATAGGTCTCTTTGTTTTTATTTTAACTGCATGAAAGCGCTGTGTGTCATATGCTCTTAAAGGATCAGATCTTTGGTTTCACATGTGAACAACAATGTTGCACTCTGTAACCACACACACAAACACACATACACGGAACGGCCGTTTTATTAGGTACATCTTTTCAACTGCTCTTTAACCCAAATGCATTGAGTTGCCACCTGATTGGATAATCAACCAATCGAGACAACCTGCTGAAGTTCAAACAAAGGTGATGAAAGTGGCATTGATCGTGGCATGTTTAGTCGGAGTATTCCAGAAAACTGCTGATCTAATGGGATTTTTCCACACAGCCATATCTAGGGTTTACAGACAATGGTATAAAAAGAGAAAATATCCAGTGAGCGTCAGTTCTCTGGGTGAAAATGTCTTGTTGATGCCAGAGGTCAGATTAAAATAGGCATATTGCTTTGAGCTAATAGGAAGTTAATAGTAACTCAAATAACCATTTGTTTCAAACAAGTTATACAGAAGAGCATCTTTAAATGCATAGCATGTAAAACCTTGAAACAGAAAACCACAATGGGTGCCACTATTGTCAGCTAAGAACAGGAAACTGAGGGTAGAACTCTAAAATTGGACAATAGAAGGCTGGAAAGACTTCCTTGGCACAATTTGGGAGCCCCTTGTACCAACTGATCATTGCTACCTCAGCACCTCAGTGTCCATCCCTTTATGACAGTGTAGCCATCATCTGAGGGCTACTTCCAGGACATGTAACCACACAATGTAACAAAGCTAAAAACTTATATGTAAGCTTATTGATGGTGTTAACATATAAGCTGCATGAACCCAGCTCCACAGTGTCACATCATTCATAGATCGTTTTGAGAGGCTAATGAACTGAAAAGATTTATATTTTATGAATTTGAATATGAGTCAATCTATGCTGCGTCCCATGTTCCCTCTGGCTTCTAACTAGTTTTGGAAAGGCGCAGTTCATAGAACTTTGTTTGATTACAGGAAAATGCATCTGAATTAGCATAGCGTCCTTTTGAGTTGCCTCTTTTAATTAGAACACTGAAAACTCTTGAAACAAAACTAGAGGAACACTTTAGAGTGACGGAATAGGAAGATAGCTGTCAACGCGAGTCGGTAAACACAGTGAGTTATCTTGGTCCCACACAAAGGGAAGGAACATCAGTAGGGATTAAAGCTGCAAGTACAAACCTTCAACAAATCTGACATCCAGCTCCCACTGTGAAGCAGACTAGGGTGACTGCACCAACACTTTTGTGCTTCACCCAGGGTCACCTGCCAAAGACAGCCTCACTCCACTGCTTCACTAAGCTACTCTCTTGTAGCTCAACGCAATCCAAAGTGGTGTTCGCAGCCAAGGCTCGGAGAGTTGCCGGAATTTGCATGTGAGGCGCATTCACTGTCGGCTTGCATTACAGCTGATATCCATTCTCACTGATTCCAACGTCTTCTCACATTTACATTTATTCATTAGGAAGACGCTCGGCTCCCTTCGCTCCCGTGCAAGATGTCTTAGCTCGAGCTTACTTGGCGTAATGCGCTGACAGCATGCAACAAGAAGTAAACAAGAGGATACCGGTGTCCTTTCTTATCCAGAGGAATAAGCACACTGTTAAAGGAGATGTATTCATCAGAGAGGAAGGGCGGTAAAGAAGGTGAAGAGTTCAGGAGGCGATACAAGTGCTTGTGTGGGAGGAGAAGAGAAAAAAACTGGTCTTTCACTTTGGTTTCTACTTCAAGACATTGGAACGAATACAGGCCTTAGATATCTACTTACTTTAACAGTCTTTGTTAGTCAGCAGTATCAAACATAGCACTGCTGAACTGTATTAAAACATAACCAGCATTATTTCAGCACAACTGTTTGTATAAGCCCTTAACTCAAAGCACCTTTGACTTCCATACACTCCGGCCTCCTCAGCCAGATTGCATAATTACTGTGAACTCTTTTGCCAAATATGATTACATATCGTGAAATGGAAAAAAGTTGCATTTTTTTTCACGTCATAATGAAGAACCAGGCCTTGCTATTTCTCACCTGTTCTTATTCTGTCTGTAGGTGTTATGTTGATGACAAAGTCTCCAAGGTGGCTTGGCTCAATAGATCCAACATCATCTTTGCCGGCCAGGACAAGTGGTCCCTGGACCCCAGAGTAGATCTGGTCACTAAAGGACAGCTGGAGTACAGCCTACGCATACAAAAGGTAATGTTGACAATAGAGATTTAAAAGCTGAACTGAATTATAGTGCGAAACTGATTCAGCGAGAGCTGAGTTGGGTTGACATTTGCATTTAGATGTGGAAAAAAAAAAGTTTGCTTTCTTTCTTTTTTTTTGTTTCATTGATGTTATTCGACAAGTCATGAAACACAACTTTATTAAACACACACTTTGACTTAAATTTATTCTTTTTTTAGGAGCAGATGTTTTTAAATATTAATCTATTCATTTATTCATTTATTTATACAGCAGGTTCAGTCAGAGGGACTTTTTTTAAACTACATTCTTAATTTTCGATTTTTCACTGTCTGCATGCTTTCACAAGTATAAACATAAGCAGCGACGGGATGGGAAGACAGGCGTGTTTTCGCATCCCCTTCAAAAAAAATCTCTTCTAGCATAAATTAATTCTGAGGAAGTAGTTTGACATATCTGGAAACTTGGTTGCGAGCTAAATATGAAACTGGAGCCCGAATTCATTTTATCTTAGCATAAAACAGGAAACAGAGTAAAGTGGCTAAGCATTAAAAATCAACTTATTCATTTCTATATTGGAGATATTTTCAAATAGGAATGTTTTTTTTATACTTACCTTATTACTGTCAGCATGACAACAGGACAGAACATAACATGTAGTGTATATAGTCTCAAATGTAAAATTTGGAAAGGCTATAGAGAGCAAAGCAAAGCTACATACAATTGCAGAGGTTATACAAAGTGCAAGACTTGGCATAAGTGACCGGCATTTGCATTTTGAGTCCCAAGTGCGGTTAGCTTTAGGCAACAAAAGCAATGTTGTTTGAATGACAATGAGGTAAACACATCCTGCCCTGTTCTTCAAGTCGCTTAACCAAGACAACAATGTTGTGCATAAAGATAACCACAGACACATCAAAATCAGACATTTTTTTTATGGTGAGACTACATTATAATAGGATAAAACACCTTTTGTTGATATACTCAGGAAATCAACATTTTGGAATTTACCAAGTCCATTAATTCACGACATTTCCTCATTATGTTAATGGAAAACATAACCTGGGCTCCATTACATTTATTTCCAAACATATTTGCTGTTTTGCATTCATAATATGTAAAAGTAATTTGCGTGAGACAGAGTTGCTCTGCTATTTTATGGGGACGTGGATAGGGGTGACTGGCGGTGTGGCCATAAATCTGACATGTTTCAAATCTGAGAGGGAAAAAAAGCATACATTAAACTACAATAAAGTTCAGATGCCTTCCCAGCAATAACTTCAGCTGGGATTGCTAACAAAACTGATGGTCTGTCAACTGTTTCAGTTTCTTAATGCCAGCATTTTGTACTTCATCCAAAAAAACACTATTATTTTAGTCATTTCAATATCACAACTGTTTGTAAGGGCTTTCCTAAATCCATTGTTTTAGTGGGCTGTCACCTGACAGAATTGAAATGTAAGATAATATGTAAAATGTAATTCAATTCAATTTCAATTCAATTCAATTTTATTTATATAGCGCCAAATCACAACAACAGTCGCCTCAAGGCGCTTTACATTGTAAGGTAGACCCTACAATAATACATACAGTGAATAACCCAACAATCATATGACCCCCTATGAGCAAGCACTTTGGCGACAGTGGGAAGGAAAAACTCCCTTTTAACAGGAAGAAACCTCCGGCAGAACCAGGCTCAGGGAGGGGCGGGGCCATCTGCTGCGACCGGTTGGGGTGAAAGAAGGAAGACAGGATAGAGACATGCTGTGGAAGAGAGCCAGAGATTAATAACAAGTATGGTTGAATGCAGGGAGATCTATTAACAC
>VURO01019741.1:11473-21668 GCA_015108175.1 Pelvicachromis taeniatus
GGGCTCAAAAATTTTGATTAGTCACACGAGACATATAATCACGACTCTTTTATTATTCTTTGAGTTTCTAAAGGTTAACTTGAAAATCGAATTAAAAAGTGCATCATCAGTAACCTGCTAAAAAAAGTGATGACACAAAAAATGCCCATTTTCACGCCTCGCATTAATGAAAAACAGTCTTTGCTGTGCCGAGAAACATACACAGTACCGAGACGTGGGCAGCAAAATAGAGGCAACCTCGGACATGGTGGTTGCCACGGCAACTGCTCGCAACGAGAGGAGAACACAAACACCCTCACCTACGCACATATATGCACCTACTGGCCGCCGTACTCACACAGGTGGACCCACAATGCCTCGCAGCTTCAGCACGCCTGCACGTACAAGTTCCCAGTCAGGCCGCGTTCGCACCGCATCGGCCGATCGATAAAAATGATTCACTTCATCACTTTCCACACACTCTTAACATGGATGTGACTGCAGAGCCTGAGAGTAAAAACATGCCGAGAGGTGATTCATCGACCCGGAGGCACCGGCCCACCGTCTGGAGGCTCCGAGTCCGGCAGCGACTTTTAACTGAGAGGTATCAATCTGTGTCCCAACCAGTCCAACTGACTGCTCTCTGAAACAGACTGCTGAAGTTTTTCACATAACAGTGCAGGCCGACTGCCAACATGTTGCAATCAATCCAAGTAACAACGAGAACAACTCATCAGTGACGCGTCTCTTTGGAAAAGGGGACGCAACTTGTTTTGGTTGTCTTCGGTTTATAGTCCTATATAAAAGCGAGGTTGCTAGCACCAGCTTAGCTCAGTGGGTGAGCAGGTGACCACATGGCCGGAGTGCAGAGGCCCAGGTTCGAGTACCCATGGCCGTTCTGGTGCGTGGTCTTCATCCTTTCTGCGCCTTTGTCAGTTTGCAACTAAATCACTATCCTGCAACAACTACGTCACTATCTGTGGAGGAATTTATGTTTGAGATCTACAAGGTTTGGGTGGGGGGGCTCTGAATGCAAGAAGAAGCACAAAGCATCATGATTGCAATGCTGTAGGGTTCATGTTTCCCTCCCTGTCTTCATTGAATTCACCAGTGCCTTGTTATCCAAGTTCTACCTCAGGTTGTTGTGTCTCTGCGCTCGCTCTGTTTGCAATCCTAACACTTAGACTCTACCTCGAGATAGCTGCACCACAGAACGCAGGCGTCTCATTACAGCGTCAGTCATGCAGCATAGACATAGCAGAAGAAGACACAGAGAGACTAAATGCAGAGAACTGGAACAACCTACCTGGAAAAACTGAAGAGGAGGAGGAAGTGGCGCTGCTCACACCAAACACCACTTTTCTGTGTCTTTTATTAATTCCATTATTTCAAAAGGCGTTTTAGTTTTGTGCTGTTTATTCTCAGAAATAAAGTGACCAGCAGAAAGCAACACCATGTGGAGGCTGTCTGTTCTCGTGGTTCACATGGGGAAATGCAGCCGGTACAGCAGTACATATTACAAAGCTCCTCTTCCCCTTTTATTGTTTTCATGAAAACTTTAAATCATTTTTCAATTATTCAGTTGACAGAAGAACAAAACGAAAGATAAGAATTGAAATTCTGTCACTGAACATTATGCAGACTTTATTTTTATGTAACCGTTGTATCGTGAATACTTTCTTATTTTAAGTGTCTGATTAGGATAAATGTATTTTTGGTATAACTCACAACTCTGTTCAAAGCAGGTAACAAAGTAATAGTCTCTCGTTTTAAACGATGGCGGGCGCTGCTCGGCGCTGACGTGTTGGACTGACAGATGGACAACAGCCACGGCGCTGCAACTTGATCTGCACGCCATTTCAGAAGGTGCTGAGGCGAGCTCGGGCGGGCGGGCGCGAGCTTGCTGTCGTCGTGTAGCTCTGGCTCGGTAATGGATGAGAAGTGCCCGGTTCAGAGCTGCCTGAACCTCGACGCTACGCTCCTGCATTCAAATGAGCTGCAGGTTAATGGAGAGGGAGCTCTGCCTCGCAGAGACGGACGCAGCCACGGCAGCGCTGCGGTGGATTTCTGTCCAATTAGAGCTGACTAATTGCCTCCTTAGACACGGAGCATCACTAACTGTTTCCAGTTGCAAACACTAATAGGAGCGAATGTGACAGGGCCATTACAGCTCAGATTTATATCCAACAATTACAATCTGTTTGATGCGCTTTGAGAGGAAATAAAAACAGTCGTGCACAACTGGGCCGGATACTAAGCTGTTGCCATGACAGCAGTAGATAAATTATGGGCAATATTAATACTCTATAAAGCCTAAAACCACAATAAATGCGATGATGAATAACAGGCTTTAAACAGGCGAGGAGTCTTAATGAGCGTTATTACAGCAGAGAAAACAGCCCCCCCCCATCCAGGCCCAGTAAAGCCCGGCCACTCTGTTAATCCTCACATTGTAATGAAAACATTCATCTCTAATTGGATCTCTGTTGACTTTCGGGCATTTGACGACGAGGCTATTGACAGGTCAGATCTGCGATCAATAAACATCGGCGGGTCGGTCAGATCGTTATCACCGCCCAGTTCAAATCAGCAGTTTTATTGATCGCAGCTTCTGTTAAAGGTGACAGTTTAGTTTAACAGTTCCTGTTAAAGCTGCCGTATAGAGTCACAACTGTTTGACTTCCAAAAGTCTGTTGAAGGGGGAAAAAAGAAGAAGACATGCAATGTTAATGCCAACAGGAAAGAGCAAAGGTAACAGCAAAGGTTCCTTAATGATGATGTTCAAGGACTGAAAAGGTAAACTCGGAAGTCTTCCATGGAAACCAAAGCATTCCTACATGTCTGTTTTAACATGATGATGTAATCATCTCAATGGCCTGCGTGGGTCTCAGTCATCCAGGTCATGGTAGTCTTTAGGCTGATGAAGATGTTTCTCGATGAGAGGCGTCTAATTCCCTCCTTATCAAGTGCCATGTCCCCCGAGTGTCCTCAGTAGAGTCGGAGTTGTCAGATGGTTCAGACAAACGTTGCAGCTGTTACAGGTTTATGCTTTCATCTTGGAGGGTCTACGAGAAGAGGCCCTCTGTCTGAAACAGTGCGTACTGTAATTCAGACATGCTACCTTGTGACCTTGAAATTTGACCCTCTCCTTGTAGATGGCACAGAGATCATGCCGGGTAGGAAAGCCCTCTAACTTCTTGATATTCTCGGCATACTACGTTTGACTTACTACATTCTGGGTCACTGTTTTTTGGCAGTACCATAGTGTGGGTATTGGAATGCATCCAGAAGCTCCTCTGACCTCTCATTTGTCTTAGCTTTGGTAAACCCAGAATTGATGTATGAGCAACAACCGATAAGGTTAAAGAAAAAAGAAAAAAGTCTGATGGCTGATCTTTTAAAAAGCACGACCATCCCAGATCTAAATATGGCCGCTACCCCCTCTAAATAGACTTTATGTGCAGTGATTTTCTGCTTCCAGGGATCCAGCTTTGTTTGGAAATCCTGCGTTAACAACCTGCAGAGAGCTCAGACCCCAGCAGGAGTGCTGGAGGCAGTGTACTGCTGCAAGCATCCTTTTAAAGGGCTCAGCAAAAAGACCTGATTCAGGGATGCCTGTTATTTATTTAGGATTATTTTAGTCTCAGAGACCGTTCATACACCACGATAATAACACCATTTATCTTAGATGCCTTTAACAGTCAAGGTCACCTTACAGAGAACAGTTAATGGCAGTAAGAACAAATCAAAAAAATCTCAGTCAAGAAAAGGAAACATAAAATGATTAAGAAGAGGTTTGACGTGACGCGTGGAAGACGATCAGAGCGAGTGTGCGCCTTCAAAGAGGTGCGTTTTGAATCACAATCAGAGAAACTTTATTAATCCCAGAGTTGCCATGGCAGCAGAAACACAAACACATCAAGCACTCATGTAAAATGAGAGTTATGATAAATAAATATTCAGATAAATAGATAAATATAGAGGTATGAATATAAAAGGACAAGTATGTGTGCAAATATGTGGTGGTGTACAAAGTGACAGGCTGCACGGAGGTGTGATTAATTCTGTTCCACATGTGTGGATCTGACCTGAGTGGATCAATCAAAGAGTCTGATAGTAGGAAAAGGAACGACCTGTGACGTTCCAGCCACGTTGACCTGTTCCTGAAACGACTCTTCAGATTGTCCCGTGTGTCATGGAGGGGGGTGGGAGTGACTGTTCGTGTTGGGAGGGAGTTCCAGATGAGCCGAGGAGCTGAAGGCTCTGAACCCCACGACAGTTAGATGGCTGGACGGGACGGCGAGACGGCGAGAAGATGACGACCTGAGGGTGTGGATTGGTGTGTTGGCGTCCAGAGAGATCAGAGCGAGGTTGTGCCTCAGAGGTGTGGAACACAATCTTGAAGCTGCTGAAGGACAGGTGTGGTCTAACTGATGGAGGGAGTTAGCGTGATGTTCTGGACCAGCACCTCCGCTGCTCTGGTGTTTAACCAAAACGGGTTAATCCATCGTTCAGCATCTCGTGAGTTGTTTCCACACTACTATTCTTAGCCAGCTTTCACAGAGACATGCTCAGAGACGTCAGGACAGATGCTTTCCCAGCGCTCGTCTGACAGCCAGCTGATCGCGGGACTATTTTTAGAAGAACTCTGACTTGCGTCCCGCGTCAGCGCCAAACAGATTAATTAGCAGACGGCACGACACATCCAGCAGGCGTGCAAAACATGCCAGGATCTCACCCACGGATCAATGAATTCATGGACACGTTTTACACTGAAAAGGTGCGCTCACGTCTGCACATCGAAATTTCTTTAACGTCAGAAGGAACGCCAGCTTCGTTAATATGAAGTGATGGCGCCAATTTACCAGGAGGAAAAGGTCCAGGAGGTCGTCTCATGATCACTCAGCATCCTCTGTGGAAATGTGGTTAACACCTGCACCAGCTCATACCTCATGTTTCACACAAAAGGCCACACAAAGAGTTTGATTTCATGATGTTGGTGGTTTAATCAGTCCTTTTGTGACAGGAACCACCACGAACAAGTCCACTTCCACAGTGTGTTCATGTTTTTGGTTCGGGGCTGGTCTGCTGTGTTCAAGGACACATGTTGACAACAGGAGCTGGGGACAGACCCACCAACCAGGTGATTAATGGGCAACGTCTCCACAGCCGCAACGTCTCCACAGCCGCAGCTCCTCCACCCCCCCCCCCGTTCTTCTCCTATGGCTGCTGCTGCTGTTAAAACTGTCAGCCTCGAGCTTCCTGACATATTCCACCTATTTTCTCCAATTTGAAAGTGTGCCCGGTAAAGATGTGCTACTCTGACATTTCAGGGCATTAAGTCCAAGTCCTCTCTGCAGATATAGTGACTGCTAACTACAGGGCGATGCGAGGAACACACACTAAATGTTTGTGTGCTTACGTTAGGAGTTTCAGTAATTTCCTGGCTGGATGGGCGGTCCTGTTAACTGCCCCATCGGGGGAGATTAGACTGAATTGTTGCCCTGTGTGTGGAAGGAGGAGGCAAATACTTCATTTGCCCCTCCAGGAAACAGCACAGTCCAGATGCCTGAACAGCAGGGATGCCTTCTCCACCGCCGCCACCACTGCTCTTTAATAGGGCACTATGAGTGTGTGTGTGGGTGTGAATTATCCATTCGCTTCTATTCGAGGAGCTGCAGAGCACTGCTGACTCATAACACTCTGCAAAGGAGGAGGAAAATATACAAACACACAGAGATGCAAATATTTAAGGCAGTAAAAAGTTGGCAGAAACGTCAATCGGGCCGTTTCTCCTGTGATGTGATCACAGCACGACTCCATGGTGAAATAAAGTGGGCGTTCAGGAAGTCTGGTCCATGGTGTTTCATTACAGCTGCAGAGTCTGTTTATGTTACGCAGCATGCATCTCAACCCTTTACCTTTATCTCCTCCGCACACCTGCCCACTACCTCGCCCATTTTACCTTTTAGATCAATGTTTTCTTTCAGACAGCGTTTCATTTGTAATGCCACACCTCGCCCCGCCTCTCTGACCACCCGTCTGTTTTGGGGTTGATACAGTTCCTGTTCAGTGGAACGAATTATTACCGGCTGTGATTTCGTCTTTCGCTGGCTTTCCCACAAACACAGCAGCCATCAATCCGAGTCCATAAAGTCGTCTCTCTTTTCACTGCTGCGGTTTTAAGGCTGTTCTGTATTCATGAGCTTAAACTCTGCCGTGATCCGCTCAGCTCAGTCTGCTGAGGACGTTTAAAGTGCACGTGAAAGCTCGACGCAGCTTGACACCACCAGCTAGTGTTTTAGATGCACAATGATTGAGCGACATGCACCGATCAGGTATAACGTTCTGACCGCTCACAGGTGAAGAACACTGATCATCTCTTCATCATGGCACCTGTTAGTCCTTAAACTTGATGTTAGAAGCAGAGAAAATGGGCCACTATGAGGATCTGAGGGAGTTTGACCAGGGCCAAGTTCTAATGTCTGAGTCAGGGCAAAAACTCCTGAGTGACTGATGCACTGCTGGAGACAGGGCTGGCCAACAGATGAGCTTGTGTAGCTCAAACTGTTGAAGAAGGTTTGATAGAAAGGTGTCAGAGGTCTGCCCATTGGGCTGCAGACCAGTCAGGCTGCCCGTGCTGACCCTCGTCCACCGCTAAAAGCATCAACAGTGGGCACCTGAGCATCAGAGCTGGACCACAGAGCGATGGAAGAACGTGGCCTGGTCTGAGTCATGCTTTGTTTTACGTGGATGACCTAAGCTTTCCTGCAGACCATGTATGCCCTGGAAACGTTGCTCCCTGATGGCTGTGGTCTCTTTCAGCAGGATGATGCACTGAAAGCTGAAATGTTTCAGGAATGGTTTGAGGAGTTTGAAGTGTTGACTTGGGCTCTGGGGATGTCCTGGGCAAACAGTCTGACCCACGGAGGTCCCACCGAAGAGCTGACATCTTGGTGCAGATACCACAGCGCACCTTCAGGGTGTAGTGGAGTCCATGCCCACTAGACCCCCATTAGGGTCGGGGGGATGTGACCAACCTAATATTGGCCATGTGGTCAAAAAATTACACCTGACAGGCGTAGTTGTGAAAAAGTTTTCCGATAAAGAAGAATATCCTGTGGTTTATCTTTAATGAATACATAGTAATAAAAGGTCCGTAACCTGGAGCAGGTTTGAAGTAGTTACTGTGTTTTAATCTGAAAATCCAAGTAATCAGAAAAATCTTTCTTCGCCTAGCTCGACAACTTTTTAACCCGTCTGCTTCAAACTTGGTGGGAGTGTTGTTGTTGGTCTTATAACTGCACTTCTTGTATTTGAACTAAAACCTGTCACCATCTCTTAACCCACAGTTCAAACAACACAGTAAGTAAATCCGATGAAAGGTTCAGAAAATGTCACTACTCAGCTGCAGAGACTCAGATCTGTCCGGGAATTAGAAACACTCACTATATTTTTGTCTCTGGTACACAACATCTGCAACTCGCAACCTGCCGTCCGCACTTTAAACAAGCAGGAAGACACACTTAACTTCATGATTGCCTGCATGCAGCTATAACACATGTTTCATAAAAATATGGCTTCACGACATTTGCATTTCCTGGATCTGCGGTTGTGGTTCATAGAAAGAAAGCCGATGGCCAATCACGTCACTTCAGTCACAGGCAGCGCCTCCTCGCTGAAGCATGAAGTCACTGTGATTAAGCACATGTTTCGAGTTCAGTTTCAGTAAGTGCGTCCAACCCTGTTCACTTACGTAGAACTTAATGAAATGAATTCCTTTGACATGACCTCAAACAGGCGTTCGTGCCTGAAAACCCTCCAGTGTGGCTGAATTCAAACAAAGACGTGTGGACCAACATTTCTCCACAAAGACTCACTGCGAGGGCGGCACAGCCAGGTATGAGGTTTAGAGGGACAATTAATATTTCACTTAAATTTATTTGGTTATGTGAAGTAGTAGATGGGGAAATATGTGAATGTGGTTAATATGGAGCACAGCAGGTTTCCACACGCCAGCTTACAAACAAGCCAGAACGCTATTAATGCCTCCATTTCATCTGCTCTCATTAAAATCCCGATAGAGCGTCTTCCTGGACCGCCGCTGCCGATATCTCAGCCATCAAAATGAGACCGTTTATTTTCTCTGCATGAAATTAAAGCGTTAAATTGGACTCGTGATAAATATGAAACTCACGTCCCTCGGCGCTCCTCGAAACGTCGCCGCTGCTAAAACCCAAACAAACTAACGACGACTGCGGCTCGGTGAATTTACCGTCTTTGACATTTGAGTGTGGGATGTTCACCGGCACGTCTCAGACTGTGGACTGCAACACTCCTGTCAGTCTCGTTTTACAGTGGAAGAAACATCAAAGGGATGATTATCAGTTCGGCTCTTGACAGTTGACCCGTTTACCTCTGACCATGAGAAATTTCAGCTTTTTATCAGCTGACCGACACGTTTCGGCTCATGGCCGTCATCAAAAATGTCAAAGTGGACCATTCACACCTCCACAAATAAACCAGCTGACCAATTAACATTTAACAGGGTGGTATTGGCTAATTGGTTAAGGCACAGCCCAAAAAGGTTCTGGACCAAACCACTCAGGATTAAAAAGGGGAGAAAAATATAAATAAATCAATTCCCTGCATGTCTTAAGATAATATATACTCAAAATTATAAAAATGAATATAAAAAAAGAATATAAAAATAATGTACAGGAACATTAAAAGAGAGAAATAGAAACACCAAAGTAAACTCTTTAAACAAAATCTCTCTCTTTATTTTTTTTTATAAAATTAACATCAACTGGGTTAAATAAATTTTTTAATGTCCATTAAAAATAAATGTGAATTGTAAAGTTTTTCCTAATCAAACATCTGTTTTTTTCTCTCCCCTTTTAATCTGCAGTGGTTCAGTCCAGAACTTAACCAATTAGCCAGTACCACCTGTTAAATGTTAAGTGGTCAGCTGGTTTATTTGTGGAGGTGTGACTGGTCCACTTTTTTTTTCCTGCTTCCTGTTTTGATTTAAACAGCGATGAAGCCGAAACGCCTCGGTCACCTAATAAAGCGGTTACTTTAAGTGTCGCTGGAGTCTTCACGTCATCGGGTCTTTGTCTTCTCCGTGCACCGTGGACGTAGGCGGAGTTTGTTGCTGTCAAACCTTTGGAACATCAGCAGCCTTCGGTTTTTGTAACACTGTGGCAAACGGACGCCACTAAAAGCAGCCAAACTACCAGCAGCTCCGGTTTCATGTGATACGTCCTCCAGTATCATTTGTGGTGTGCTTCTTGTTACCTTGGGTGACCTCTCTCGCTCTCTCTCTCTCTCTCTCTTTTGTGCAATCACACCAGACAAAGTGTGAAACGTGCATCGTCCCGCCGCCCTCATGTGTTAATATCCCGACGTGGCTAATGGGATGTTTTATCAGCACACAGACTCTGATTCATGGCACTTAATGAGGAGGAGATCCTGGCAATAAATCGAAGGATAATTATGTAATGGGACATGATTAGCGAGTAATGCACTGTCACTGTCATCCTGCTGCCCTCCTCTCCTCTCACAGCTGGAGCATCACGAGGCAGATTACGATCTCTGGAAGAAAAAGGAAAACTGCTTCTCTCCAGGCTTACAGTACGAATATGCTACTCAACAATTTATCATTTACTCGTTTGAAGACTGAACGTTCAGAAAACACTGATAACTCAGACATGTGTGAGGCAGATCCCTGCTCCCACAGTTTTTAATAGAAACCTATTAGAAACACTGAAACACTGGGCTTAACTGAAAAAGCCGTGACCATAACCGCCACTGCAACTAGAGTCTGCATTGTGAAGTCCTCTTGCACACAGGCAGGAAGTAAGAGGCAATAATCGAGGTGAGGTTTAGAGCAGGAAGCAGGTATTCAGTGAGAACTGTCTTTAACTTGAAATATTCAACTTGAAAGTTGAATATTTATTTTTGGTAAATGCTGATTGGACGGTAGATCAGCTCGTCTGCCCTTTCAGCTGATAGAAGAGGGACCAGGGCGGGTTTGAACCTGGATTTTTGAACACTAATTAAAGTCCCTGACATTTAGCGGCAGCAGGGAGAGAGACATTGTTTCAGTCTTGTGAACTTAACTTGTTTCCATGCTTTCCATTTGCTCACCCCCCCCCCCCCCCCCCCCCCCCCCCCCCCCCCCCCCCCCCCCCCCCCCCCCCCCCCCCCCCCT
>VURO01019741.1:26156-41430 GCA_015108175.1 Pelvicachromis taeniatus
TGTTCTCCCCGTGTTAGCGTGACATCGTAAGAGGATTTGTCTTGGTTTGTTCCGCCATTTTGCCTGGCGGAAAGGCATGTGATCAGACACGGAAAAGAGTGATATTTTGGTCACATGTCCATCCGCCAGCCAAAGTAGTGCCGTACAAATTAGCGCGAAAAAGAGACTAGATTAGCAAGCTGGCTCTCGCTGGCCCCTCCCCGCAAGGCGGGCCGTGCACCGCTGCTACTAGCAACTAGCCTGCCCGCTAGCGCTACTAGCGCTAATAGCCCACTAGCGCACCTGCGGCTTTTAGTCTGGTGCGGCTAATGTATGAACAAAGTATGATTTTTTTCATAATTTCAAGTTTTGCAGCTAATATTCAGGTGCGCTTTGTAGTCCAGAAAATGAGGATGACTATGAAGAGTATGAAGCACTCAGTGCTTCTGAGAATGTGACAAAGCTCGGTGAGCACTCGAGTAGAAAAGAAAAGAACTCCTTTATCAGTCTGCAACTGTATGGAGACAGCTTGCCTCCATCTTATTCATACTGGTTGCTCACAGGTTGAGGGTGTTGCATGTGCAACCAGTTGGTTGCTGAATATCAAGAATTGAGCGGGAACACGCCCCCCCCAAACATGTCATATACAGCATTCACAGATGTTTCAGCACATATTTATTTCTGGATTGTTCACAACATTATTCAAACTAGTGTGTTAGTCTTTTTGACATTTGTGTGGTTTTGGATGGAACACTTTAAATCTGATCATGTTCAAACTTTCTGCTTATTTTGGACTAAAACTTCATTTCCATCTCCCCGATGCATTCATCTCCACTAAACCTCAAATTTGCTTCTACTTGAGTGATTTTCAACATTTCCAAAAAGGCAGCCTAACGAGCCCCAGAGGTGAGAGATGAACTCACTGTACTCCGTCTTCATGTTTGAACATTGTCGACTCAAACCGAAACAAAGACCTGATGTTTATATAACTCCACCTGCTAAAACTTATTTCCAGCCGATGATGCCGTCTTACTGCATCATTAGACCAGCTAAGCTAGCAAACGGAAGCATTTAATTAAAGCGATGAGACTGTTTTGATCCTGGGCAAATCCTGGAGTCTCCAGTAAAACAACACAGTTAATACTACATTTGGTCCACAAATGGAAAGAGTTTTCAGCTTTTAGCCCCTAAGGTAAGTGTTCAAACGACCCATCAGAGGCTTGTAACTGCCGTCATTGTTCACCTGTCAGAAATATGCTTCATAGTTTGCTAAATGGCTTCAGACGCTGAGTGAAAGGGTCTGAAATGTGCTTGTTATTCTCAGAGTCAGCTCACGGCTGCAATGAAGGGCACTGCAGGGAACTCAAACACACTTTGTGGATCAAAAACAGGATCCAGAAGATCCCGAAGATCTGTTAAGTGGGAGTGGGGCGAACCTCTCTGGTGCATGTCAAATTGTTTTCATGCACAAAGAAACCAAAAATCAGCTGCCCAAAAGGAGTAGATGTGTATGATGTCAAAGGTAGAGGATATCCCTTATATGGTCACATAATGCATAAAATCCCCACCCACCAGCAATATGAACCTCCTGTTTGTAAGGGGCACCCAATCAGAAGAACGTTTGCTGAAAGGGGGAGGGGCTAAAGGGCTCGTTTCAGGAAGATGATGACCTGTAGGGCTACAGTGTGAGACACATAAGGCTTATTTCAAACTGCGAGTCATGCAGAGCTCCTGTGTTACAGCTGAGGAAGACTGCAGCAGGATGAGGAAGCCAAACAAACATCAGAGGTGTTTTTAAAAAGTGCTCAACAACCCAATGAACATTTACAGAGACTGAGACAACCAAACGCTCTTCAGATGAAAAGATCCTGCTGTGATTACACATATGGTCATTTCATCGTTGCATTTCAGAAGTCTGCCTCGTAGCTGCAGTGCATTCTGGTATATTTCCTGTTTCTGTGGCTTAAGTTTTGCTCATGATCTCTGACTCACAGCACACCCAAATCTGAGACGCGATGCTCCGGAGAACAGAAAGCTCTTTCAGATTCCTATACAAGTACATGGATGCTTACAGGATTCACGTCCTAAGAAGTAAAATCCTGTTTGATGAAGTGTTAAAGCCGTGGACAGAAGCAGACATCTGACAGTGACAGATGGACTTCAGATGAGACTCTAAAAAAAAAGACCGTACAGCACTCATACCAGCCCGAGCTTCGTAGCGGCTCGTCCTCTGGAGAGGCCTCCGCTCCCTGCTTAGCGTATTGTGAGGCTTCACGCCGGCTGTGACGGATGATCTGGAGCTGAGATGCTGGCGTTTCATCTCCACAAGTACAACAGAGACTTTCAACCAATTCCAACTCCTCAGCAGCATCTAAAGCTTCGAGGGGTACAGAGTGACCACAACCTCCGGACCTGCAGGTCCTCTGAAGTCCACTGGAGGCTGGCTCCAAAACCGAGTCAGTCCCATAGACTGCCATGTTAACATGTCCAAGCATGGTGGCAGCAAACAGTAAAGACGAAGTGCGAGAAACAAAAACACCGTCAGCTGATCGACCGTCAGCTGATCGCTCTACTGTTCACTGAAGCCTCATCAGTGAAACCTGTGCAGCACCTTGTGGGTCAATTTGACACAATTTGCTGCATCTGTTTGTAGTTTCTTCTCATCGTCTCCACACTAAACTTTTCCACAAGCTGCAGGAGCGTACAGCGAATGAAGGGCAGGGCACAAAGAGGTTTGACTGGACAATCCAGTGTCAGTAATGGAAGTGAACCAATGGTCCTTTGGCCCAAAAGTGCGTCAGCCCCCCGTGAAAATGCCTGATATGTCCGATCACCAGTCCTGGTCAAGGTCATCAGTGTGCACAAACACACGAACTCTGGCAGTAAATATACTGTCATATTAATAATCTAGAAATGAATACAGCTCTACATCTCTGGGCTTGTATGTTTAAAATGAAGGTAAATAGGCGGGCTGAGGTTTTATGTGTGACACACATCCTGCTGCTCATTACGAGGCGGCCGAGGACGCAAAGAGACGCCGAGACGCCGACAGATCAATAAGCCGTCTTTCCCACAAACTCTCGCTTTTAGTAGAGATTTAATTTCGTCTCCTGCGTGCACGTTTAATTAAAATGTTTTAATTGCATCTTTAAGTATTCATTTGTATTTCCTCCGCATTTCCTCAACGATGTGAGTTAACGCTCTCTGACGAGATAATCTCAGCGAATCGCACGCAGAGCGAGTTCACCGCTGAAAATCACTGTCAGAGAAACGCTGTGAACTTTGACTCGCAGGAGTTCGTATTTCACTTCAAAGTTTCTTTGATGTTGAGCGCCGATGACTGTGACTGATAGACTTAGTGAAATGATGTCATCGACGCAGGCGTATTCGCCACGCTGCGTGAAGGTGCAACACTTGTTTTGTGCCTGCTGTGGACGAAGCGCTGCACACTACACGAAGGTCATTTTTAGGACGCCTGAGCGCAACAATACAGTGTGAACATGTTTCTGCAACTCATTACAGCATAAACCCATGTATGGCAGAGGTCAGTATATGTTTATAAGAACACAAGCGTGTGTGTGCCGAGGGCTGCTGAATGTGATCGAAAACAAAAACGTGCGACAAAAAAATAACACGATCAGCTGTCTCTCCAGTGAATCCCCGCCTTGGACAGCAGCTGGCGTCCTTACGTCGCGGTGGTGGGCCGGTTGGCACCGGCACCGCACGAAGATCCTGGACTGGATTTGGGCCCAGGATCAGTTTTTTGGGGAATCCCACAAACAGTTCATTTGTGTCTTTAAACTGACCTTGGGTCTGAATATGAGCATGAAGGTTTGTCTATATGTGTTCACTCTGCAAAAGACTGGCAGCCTGACCATGTGGACCCGGTCTCTCGCCCTATGACAGCCGGGACAGGGTCCAGCCCCTGACCCACCCGCAACCTTAAACTGCATCAGCAGAGGACAGTGAATGGTTCTACATGGTCAATTTATCAACGTTAACCACCATACTATCAAACCCAGAATGCATGTAACTGTCAACTTAACTGATTGTGTGCTAATAGTGTTTCATCGCCATCTCGGTGCATTGCTGTTGCCTTGAAGTCAGCAGTGGACAGCCCTGCACTGCCATTTTTAAAGCGACAGTCAGAGTGCTGTTGGTGGAGCTGCTGTCTTTAAACACTGTTTAAATCAGGAAGACTTCTTTATTAATTAACGGGCTCGGGGCTCGATCTGAACGTGAAACGTTTTCTTCCAAAGGACGCCGGAAAACTTCAGTTTAATTTGTAGTTTTTAATGTTTCGTGATCGGTCTAAATGCACTTTAATTCAACTATTTCATAGCTCGACTAGAACTCGGTCCATCAGTTTGCAGAACAATGATCACCAGCAGCAGGAGTCCGTCCACGGGTCCGTATGCTTCTCTTTGCTTTTGTTCTGGAGCTGAAAAACACAGCAGAGTCCCACAGATCCCAGCAGAGGCCTGGGGGGGGCAAACAGAACCGGCCCTGACCAAAAACCACAATGACAACAGGGATAAACAAAAGTGCTAAACCAACGCTCGGAGGGTGCCGACTGGTTACCCAGCCTTTGTCTGAAACCCACAAAAAAAAACCAAAGAAACGTGCCAAATGAAAAGGCTGTTCAAAGAAAGCACCGTGCTCAGTCATTCGGTGAGCGGGGGGCAAGCAGCGAAATTATAGAGGAGAGTTTTATCCCCCAAAAATAAAGTCACGCATTCAGCTTCCTGCAGAGAAACCTTGACAGCAATCTGCAGCTGCAGTTTCCACTGTGGAGACTCAGAGACGCCCCGCCGTCCAGCTCAGATGAGCTCCCTGCTGGAGCAGAAATACGAGTGGCATAAATCAGCCGCCCGGGAACTGCGACATGCTTAAACATGAGGCCGGGCTGCATGTAACGCTCAGGAGGAGGCACCTGCGAATCACACGCCGGGGGTAAGGAAAGGAAGTGAGCGGATGCAAACACGGCGCACCTTTAATGGCTTCCCTTCTCCGCTTTGCTCTCTGGTACGTCGTGATTATGAGCTGATTGCTAATAAGCGAGACTGATAAACAGGCAGAATGCACCAGGCTTGTTCCCGGCCCTCCTCCACACACCCCGACAGCCGTGACATTGACACAAAACCCACGCAACACTCCACTTAATGAGGCCAACACGGAAGCCACGACTTAGGCAAGTGCCTGTCACCGCGAGCGCTCAGACCAAAGGCAGGAACACACATGGCGCCGTCCTGACACCAGCCAGCGCAGCGAGCAGGCAGCACATAATGACCTGTCAGCGTGCCTCCCGCACAGGAAGCACGATGAAGACAAACAATAAAACCACACAGCCAGATTCAAAACGGCAACGAGCACCTTTTCCTCCCACTGATGGCCGCAGTCCACGCTGTGCGTTTACATAACAGCGGACTTTTTCTTCTGCAGACAGAGTACAAAGGAAACTCCCCCAACATGGCTGATGATGGGGTACCTGATTATTTACAGCGTCTGCTCCATCACAAGCAGATGAGCTGCTAACTTTCTTCTGTGCTGCTTCACACTCACAGCTGCAGATGTGAGCTGGAGGTCACCAAGGAAACCCACAGAGACAAAGCAGAAGCATCATCAGAGGCCAGCGGGGTGGACCCCTGCATCCCGTCGGCTGTGCTTCGAAACTCTGCCCACACACTCCACTGAGAACGACTTTGTGGTCCTGATGTCCTAATCACCCGGAGGATCGCAGTCGTCCTCCTTCTATAAGCCTACAGAGGACAAACAGTTTCCATCGGTCTCCAGCACATCACTACTTGAAGACAGTGACGGCCCATAGCCGCAAAGAGCCGTCTTTAGCAGCTAACTGCATCGATACGTCCTCCAGGCTGCGTCTGGACCATCAGCCAGCAGCAGAGATGCAGGCAGAACAGAGCAGATAACAACAATAAGGTGTAATAGGCGCAGTAATGGCAGCGAACCAGAAAGGTCAAGGTCGCACCTCTGATGCCAGGGAGCCTCGAGCGACGCCACCATTCACCATCGATCTGATCGGCCTTCGCGCAGACAGAGGCGCGCTCGAAGCCGGTGTTTTATGCCGGTACTATCCATTGATTTGGGGAAAGTATCCAAAGATTTAATTACAGAAGTAACACATAAACTGTCCTCTGCCTGGAGTAGTTACAGGCTGGGAGACATACAGCCATGTCCGGCTGAAGTAATGGCCAGCGTTGGATTTGTGAGACAGTTGTGGAGTTTATGGGTAAAAAGATTTCAGGCTTTTCCTCCTACGGTGCATTAGCTCCATTAGCACCATCCACACAGACGAACAGGAAAGCAGGCTGCTGATTTACACCTGCGATCTGTCCATTTAGGGACTCGTCTTAATGCTGCATTATCGCTCCCATTTAGAGCCCTGCTCTGACTTTTTCAGCTTTCTGAGATCATTTCAGATATGAAGCTTTAAAAAAAAAGGACTTTAAATATGATTTAGACCTCATTTTTACGTTAAGATAATCCAGGGGATTTGTAAAAAGCACATAAACCACTTAAATACAGCCCAATGATTAGGCCTGATTACTGCCAGACCTGCTGCTTAAACAGAAGCTGTGTGATAGAGCGAGGCAGGCTAAAAGATCCCAAACAGCAGCAAATAACGCCACGATCTAGAGAAACAGCTGAGAGGCAAAGTCACCGCTATCAGCCTGGAAGGGCGTCCAGCGAACCGCCAATATCCACACACGGAGAAAACCTGGACCATCGCTGAACCTTCCCAGGAGGAGAAATCTGCATTTCAAAAAATTTATATTTCCTCTGGTTTGTGTAAACTTTGTCTAATATTACGATTTGTTTGACGACAAAAAAAGAGATCACGAACGCGGCCCAATACATTGCATCTGCAAACCGCTCGGAAACCCTACAGTGAAGGGCCTACACGATACACTGATGCGGCCCACGATGGCTGCTATTCGCCCATATATCCCTCCCACACGTTTCCGGTTACATCGTCTTCTGCCACCACTTTTTGAATTGACAGGAAGAGAATGGGTCAAGTCAAAAAAAATAGAAAAAGCAATGAAAAATTGTATTCAGCCAAACGAGTAAGAAGGATAAAAGGTACTTATTTATAAAATCTATGACATAAAAGGAGGTCTCAATAAAAACGCAGCCGTTACGTTGTCTTTCACAGCGCTTCTGTCTACAGCGTGTGCTGAACAACAGTCCTCTGTGTTCACACTGATGATTGTTTATCGATTCCACCTTCAAACGAAGCACATTTCCTCCCTCCTCTTTCTATTTGCAAAAACTGGCCTTCGTCTGAAGAGAGACGCTCATTGTGTCCCTGTCATCGTTTCACAGGGACGCTTTCATGAACCCACAACAGACGTGTGAAACGTTCTGCCAAAATAAATGTTTTCTGCGTTCCAGTTGTAATAATTAGTCGCTGGAAGCAGAAATTAGGACGGCGCGCTAACGAAGATGCGCTGACAGGTTTAAACAGGGAATCGTTAGCTTTGTATTTTATGAAAACATCACACGGGGATGTGTTGGTGCTGATTATTCCTATTAAAATGTAGAGAATCACATCATCACATGTGGAAACTGGATGGTATTCATTAACTCTCGCGTAGGCCTCTGAGGGAAGCTCAGCTGGTCTTCAAAGCTTTCTAAAATGACCAGCGTGAGGCTGCTCTGACATCCCAGTGAGCAGGTTAACGAGATGTGGTGGTGGTGTCCAAATTGGCGTTAACACAGAAGCTCAGTGTAACTGGAGGCAGGAGATAATGTACTTCTGACCAACAACCACGAGCAGCCGATCCTGTGGATATGTGCAGCACAAAGCAGCAACAGGAGGGCTACGGGACTTTTGTTATAACACTGTTATAACATTATTCGTTCCTCAGAGTCGACTGGTGATGGCGTCGTCCTTCTCCGTTACTGCTCTGCATTTGATCGAGTTTTTAAAACTGCCCACAGAAGATCTTTGTTGGACTTTCAGGCTCATGCTTGGCCCTCGCGCAGATGGACTCGATGAAAAGTGGCTGCAGAGTTTCAACAGTTTGTGTCGCCCACACGAGGAGAAAAAAGTATTTATAGCACGTTCTTAGAATATAATATTCCCACTTACGGAAGTGTAGGGAAAAAAAGTAAGCACTGAAATCTGCTTGTAGTACTCAAAGCAAAAGTAATCACAATGTGGTGCCATGCTGTCACGGTGTGGGGTGGCAGACTGTGTGGGGGCTGATGAGTGAACACAAAAGCAGACGAAACCAAAACTTAACGTAAACCAAGAGTGAGACGATTCTTTAGGCTGAGAGCGAAACGAAGGCAACGCCAACTGGATGACACTGGGACCGAAAGGAAACACTGGGACGTGAACAAACGACCCGCCAACGAACAGACGCAGGAAACTGACACAAAGACGTGACCAACAAAGTCTACGCCGAGGACAGGACAGAGTCTCACAGGTAAGAGACGAGAAGAAGGCATGAAATAGGAAAAAGCTCAGAACATAAAAGAGAATCAAAGTCATCAAACATCACTAAAAGACTCAGCCCCCCCCCCGACACATACAGAAGATATATCACAGTTCTCGGTCGATGGGTGCTTTTCTGATAACAACACGCGATGACCACGCGTCACAGCGTGAAGCCCAGCGATCACACACACTGTTCTGTGCTGTTGGTAACAGACTGATCACTGAGTGTGCGACACGGCCCGTTATCCCAACCACACTGCATTTAATTATCAACGTTTAGCCCGTTTAAACAGGTCGACCGTGTCTGCTCAAGCACGAGAAAAAAGAAGAAAAACGACATTTTCTACACCTCTTAAATTATTAAGTTAATTCATTATGTCAATTAATAAACTTGATTATTAAGGGTAACATTTACTAAGTATTTGTACAACAGGTGAACCAGAACCTACGCAAACAGTGTGCGACCTCCACCACTGACTATGTGGCACCTGCCTTAATGAACACTAAAAGGTGGGATTCTGCGGAGAATCAAACATCCAACATGTTACAGTGGGAGTCTACAGGGGCTGACGAACTGTTGGAGGCAGCCTCAAGTGGACATTAGTGGAAGTGCAGCATTTGGCACGTCCACTATGCTCGCTGTTTGAGTAATTATAAAAACAACGAATGAAACTAAAAGCATTTTTAATACTGTGCACATAGAAAAACTGAGAGAAATGACTTTTAACAGCAAAAACAGCGATGTTGTTAATATGTGGCCTAACCTTAGCGTAAATGTAACCGTCACGTCTCGGCGGCTCGTATCGTACATCATAAAATCATCTGAGCTGAAGAAATTACAGCGGAGACAACAAAGGAGCAGCAGCGCTCCCCCAAACAGTCTGCGACCTCCACCTCTGCCAGAGGAAACTCACATCCACCCCTACAGGTGAGCCAGCGAGCATGGTTGCCAGTCACTGTCCCCCTGGAGAAATCACACCAATTGCCATTTGGAGAATTAATTCAGTGACCTATAGTAATTTTAAGATTCATTTGCTCTGTGCTGGCTGTGCTCAAACTGAGAATGAGAGCTGCTCTCTTGTCTCTTCACTCATGCAAAATTCATTTAGGATAATCCCCCGCAGCCCCACCCCTCCAAAAACACAAAAAAAGAACATCTAATAGCAAAATCTTTCCGTTAGGAGTGTGACGATTAAGATCCAACATTTGATCAGGAGCCAGTTTAGCTTGTTTGGCTGAAACGCACAGACGCCTCTCTCTGTGCTACCTGCACCGAAGAGGCGAGGCTGCAATGCCCTCGCCGCTCAAGGTCCACACTCCAGCGGATTGGTGGTACTGCCCGATGTCTATTCTGGGCTCCGGCTAACAATGAAAGGGCTGAGGGAGACGGATGACTGCAGGGATCTGTCCATTCATCCATCTGTCAGACGTCAGTTTGGACATGTGTGAGGACGCCTCGTAACACTACCCTAATTGGTCCAGAGGGGGGCGCTTCATGGAAGGTCAACGCTTCAAGGCTGAACGAGCTACAAAAGATTCCCAGGTGACGCCTTTAGGTGCTCGTCACTGATGAGTGTTAACAAAGAGAACGTTGTCGTCGTCGTAGCAGCAGACTGTAAACAGGTTTTTCATGTTGTAGTGTGTTAACATGGGAGTCTATGTGGACGGACTCACGTTGTCATTTGCACCCTTATCTCTCAGCCCTGTTGGGTTGCTGCTCAGTCAAGTGCACACTTCCGTGTCCAGCCAAGGTTTTCTAAGTAACTGCTTGTTTATTGTAAATCCATTTAATAAATAAGGTTCCTGGTGTAATGAAGCCCGACACCGGCGGCCATCATTCCTCACACGGTCTCCCATAACAGTCATTACTGCTTGTTAAAGACATGTCAAATTCACCTGCCAATGTGTTCGTTCCACGGCAGCGATCGAGTCACAGTCGGTGTGAGGCAGGTAAACAGGCGGCGCGCTGACAGCAGCCCCGTGACGAGCGCTCACACAGGAGGCTTTATCAAGAGGAAGCATCTCCGAGTGGAAACATAAAAGCCAGCAGTCTGTGCGAGAGCGACGCTTTCTGTCAAAACAACAGCTTCCTGATGACAGCACAAACTTTTATTACTGTCAGTTTCTGTCTGAATACTTTAAAACAGAAAAAAAAAATGTTTTTTTGTTTCTTCAGTAAACAGGAAAACATCCCGTGGCTAATGATGGCGGCAGCGCCGCATGATGTCATCAGGGATGCTGAGGAGAAAACCGACTGGTTTCCATGACGGTGGCCGATTATTCATTACCTCTGAGACTCTGTCACGCTCACACACACCTGTCTCACTGAAATAACACATTACCCGAATCCTAACCACAAACCTGCGCCATCAAACGGCCCTTTGAAGATCCGTCCCAAAGTGAGGTCCATCCCAAAATGTCCTCATTTAAAATGGAAAGTTGTCCCCACAAAGACATACAAACATTCACCACACAGGCAGATATGACGGATATGAACAAACAAAGACTTTTACACACAGAGGAAGGCTCGTTTACAGCAAAGTCTGAGCAGCGATGGCGCTTTCTCAGGAAACCGACGTTACCACAGCCAGTCGTGTCCTGAGACTGGCGGTAGAAGAAACTATCCAGTGATTAGACTTCACCAACTGATGGCCCAGAGATCGAGCATGCAACACCCTCCACCTCTGCTGAGTCATGTTTGTGCAATAAGGTGATGTCATAGGTTGCCCAGTGGTAGGAAACCCGTCTCCAAGCGATCACAGCTGAATCTGGACCGATTGCAGTAACTCTCAGACAGACTGGTGCGGATTTACAAATAACTGCCATCTAAATTATAAATGCAGACGGGCTGCAAACATGCAATCGTCACTGAAGAGTTGCCAAATGGATGTACTCATAGATAAAAGCAAGGCAGCTGAGCATCTGTGTCATTTTGGGAATAAACTCACGTCCTGCAGCAACAACACGGATATTTGTGGAGGAAGTTCTAGCTTTCTGTTTCAGATCTGTGAGATTCCTAGTGGAGGAAAGTCCCTCTGGCTGCAAACTGCTTCACACAGTGTTTTGTTGGTGCTGCTGTCACCTGCCTGCAACCAAAGTCTGGATCTCCTGAACTGTTTTCAGAGACCTTTCATACGGCACGAGAATAAGAGAGCGAGACGAGGAGGAGTAGAAGGTCGGCAGGTACATTCAATAGCAGGGAGCAGCCAGCTGTCATAGTAACGGCAGAGAGGTTTTTACGCAGAGCCATTTAACACAAAATTACCACAACAGGCTGAACGATTAATAACCGTCTCTGTGGCTGTTTTCCTGATGATGCTAAAAGAAGTCCTGCTGCAGTTCGGACTCATCGTCACGCGGCTCGGCTCATATTATCAGTAAATATTACAGGCAGGGCGAAGCTACGGGCCCCGCTCGTACGCTGAAGTAACTCACTGAGATCTGATGGCGGGGGGAAAGAAAATGAGTTTGGCAGAGATGTAACCATAGCAACAGCAGCAGGTAGCATCCACGGCTGGAGACGGCACTGTAGAGCAAAACTGGACTGCACTGAGAGGCTTATAGGGACGGCCTCGGTGCGATGTTCAGGTTCAACCGGATGGTTTGGACTGAGAAGAGTCGAACAACCAACAATGAGCAGATGATACAAATAAAGTCTTTTTGAATATTTTAATGACGGACATGTCTGCCCAACCCTGATTAGCAGCTGTGGGATGCACCTGCACGTCGATGGCTCCAACTAGCTAACGACCATTAGCTGAAAACAGTAACACTGATGTGGACCACACGTGGATCCAAAGAGATCTAAAACCGTGGAGATTCTCACGTCGCAGCCTCATCAGGATGCACGGACCTGACGTAGCTGCACCCACCTGGGACTGTGAGCTCCACCTGAACACTTAAGCGCTCTCCTCACATTGGTACATCTCGTCCTCTGATGCTTCTTGGTATAGAAAGACTTTTCTGCCTCAGCTTACATTCACACCTCCCTCTGTGATCATTCGCTCAGTCACCGTCACTTTAACTTTTCCTATTTCTGTCCAGAGTGTGTGTTCATCTTTGTTTGTCTACGTGTTTGTTAGTCAAAAACAAACAAACAAACAAAAGTAATCAAACAAGTCGATCTCAATGAATGCTGCACCTCACTGATTTACCTGTGTGTGTTTTGACACACTTTGGGACTGAACCTTTGAATTAGTGAATTAAATCAACATTTCCTATTAATGAAATACTTTAACATAAAGAAATGTGCAGTTTAATGATTGTGGCTTCACAGAATGACTGTAACTTCACAGTGTATCACACACAAGGATCGGTGACGGTGCAGTGGGTGCTTTACTAGTTTTAAAGAGTTGTAAACACGAGACCACGACTCAGAAACGCCTGCTGGGAGATTCACACCCTGAGCAAACCACTGAACCGTCTTCACAGTGTTGCTTCAGCTCTCTGAGCTCTGCAGCAGTTGTTTTGTTGCAGATCTGCTGCTGTGCTTGGATCTGTGTCCCGTTGATGACCCGGTTTGGTCTTCAGCTGTGGGACACACAGCCTCACACTGAGTCTAGAAGACTCTGGTGTACCGAGGAGCTCATGGTCCACTCAGATCATTGTCCCTCCTGCTGACAGCTGTGTGAGGCGTTTGTTTCCTCCAAGCCTGCTGAGGTCTGTCCACTCAGAGCTGGATCTCTTGGGTTTGTTGCCGTTTCTCTGAGCATTGCATGGTGAATTTGATGGGACGTCCACTCCTGAGAACATAATGGCTTTATGTTCGTGCCTGAACACTCCAACTCTTCTGTTTTTATAGAAGAGCTCATGGCACTATGGCTGGAAGCAGTGAGGATGAAAAATGCCTTTTTCACATGACTGTAACTGTCAAATCTCCAGATATGCTCCAGCGTTGTCGACAGATCCGCGATTCGCCGGGCGACACCGCCTGTCTCGAGATTAAGCCACACGGTGAAAGATGCCCGAGGCAGGCTGAGATGCAGAGGACCACTTCCTGCTCTCTCGTCAGTTTCGTGGAGATAACAGAAGTGAAAGAAAGAGATTTACAAACTATAATTCATCAGTCATCCCAAATCGCTCTTGCTGCACTTCAGACGAGCTGTACACATCAGGTTATCTGACTCCTGCTCAAAACGAGGGTCCTCGCACGTTTTGTGTTTGTGCTGACCTCACATGAGCAGATTCTGCTCCCGCCGTCAGGAAAGATGAATGTTTGTGACCTCACAGCGTCTACCAGTGACATTACAAACCCCCCCCTCTCCCCGCCTCACTGCTAGGCTTTGTTGCCCGGGGAGTGGTCCTCTCTGAGGTCCTCAGAGAGCCCGAGTCACTGATGTGATGAACAGGCCTCAAAGCTTTGGCGTGAAGCCGCCTGCTGTTATCTTTCATCTGAGCCAGGCAGCGGGGGAGTTTGGAGGCGATGCGCCGCTTAAACGATGAAATATGACCCGTAGCCCGAGGCTGCTTCCCCCCTCGACCCCCTCCCACAACAACATCCACCTCTCCTCGACAGCCCTGCTTTAAACATGACGAATGACAAAGGCAACCAAGGGCAGCTCTGTGGCAACACAAGGACCCCAAGCATCGTGTGAGGAACTATCCTGCTAATCTCTTAATAAAAAGCGACACGCGGGCCTCAGCTGGCCACGCGTTTATATTCCGCCGATGCTGTGAAGCTTTAATGCAGCCTCTGACTGGGACGACCCGCCGTCTGGAAACTCGAGGCATCAAATTGTCTTCTCGCTGCTGATGCGGCGAGGGCGCGTGAAGAGGAGGAAACCATGTGAAGCAGATGAGCTTCTTCCTTCTCGCTGCCACATCCGCTCGATCTGTGCGCTCTGTACCAGATCCGTCAATCACACCAACCTGGCTGCTTCCTCCTCCTCCCTCCCGTCTGTACAGTTTCACCAAGTCACCAAGGCAACGGACGGATGCTGCACTATCGGTCTCCTCTTCCTCTGGAGCAGAGGCAATGAAGCCTCGATTAAAACAACTGGTGCTTCAGGCGATTGAGACGCTGATGGATGAGGGATGGACGCTCCTCCACGTCGACTGGGAAACACTCGCTGTTTAAAGAGCGCCGCTGTCGCTGTAGCAGCCGCGATGACCGTACAGGCATTCATTCATGTCGTGAAGTGATTGTTCAAGCTAGCTCAATCAATCTCAGGTTCATTGGTTTTATACAGACAGCCTGCAATCATCTCGTATTGGGGTGAACCGTCCTTGTTGCCTCTGGCCTCGGTGCCATTTATCCAGCTGGATTATTGTAGTTACTCGGTTTTAGAGCCGGTGGACGTTTCGGACTCTCTCCCTTTAGAAAAACTCGACAGTCCTGGATGGCTTGTTAAATGGAGCACAATGACTTCATGACTTCGTTTAAGAACAACTGTGACATTACCGCAGTTTGGCCTCATTTTAATTCTTCCGATTTTCCTGTTGATGTTGGTGTTTAAGCTTTGTGATCGTGTTTAAATCCGTCCGTTTAAATCAAACTCCGGCGACGCTGGATCTTCCTTGGACACCTTTACTGCGCTCTCTGTATTCCCATCCAGGCGTCGAGGGCGTCGGCCTCTTCTTTCCATCCATCAGCCTCCTGGGGGTGTGACCGGCATTTCCACCTTCTTTCATTTGGACGCCAACGATTTCCTGTTCCCGAGGCATTGATTTCCATTTGCATTGTTGATGGACGCGCAGCTTCTCACCGACAAACGACAAAAGTTTAACACGTTGCTTCGGTTTTAGCTCCCACAAAGCAAATAAAGTTGTTATAATCAGATGAATGTACGTCTCAGTTTTTTACTGTACAAAAGATTAAATTTAATACAG
>VURO01019741.1:45269-57391 GCA_015108175.1 Pelvicachromis taeniatus
GGGGGGTTGGGGTGTGTGTTGGTGGTGGGGGGGGGGGGGGGGTAAACAGTAAATATGTACAGAACATGTATTACACACGTCAGGTGTGCTCCCAGCAGGTAAACTGAGCCGTGTGTCTCGTTCACTGCTGAGACGCTCACCAGTGTTGTTGCTTCTTCAGGACTGAACTCTCTGTGGGACCATTTAATTAGCCGGCCTTTAATACCAATTTAGTGGAAATGAGTTTCAGAGCCCAGCATGGAGTCCATGTGCCGTCTCTCAGCTTTGGGTCTCCTGCTTACCAACTGTGCTATAATTACACTGTGGCAGTGGGACGAAGAGCGGACTCAGGCTTGTCGCACTTCACCATGCATGCTCACACGCTCTCTGATCTGCAGTGTGTTACAAACAATTATTTACCATCAACAAAGCCAACAATACACAATTAGCTCTGAAGAGTGGACGGCAGCCATTACCGAACACTTAACGACACAACGATAAAAATCTGGCGGGTAAGCTCCGAACATCGTCTTCAAATTTTAGAATCATTCAAAGAGAGTTTGATACCGAGCTGGTCGAGTTAGCTTGATAACCTTTATCGAAGCTTGACTTCTGGAGATGAAGACTAAAAGCAATAAAACCGTTTCGCTCTAACCAAAGGTTTCCTGTTCTAAAAGCAGATCTAAAACATTTATGGACATTTATGATGTTTCATGGCCTCGTAATGTGACGAACTTCAGCCAAGTGTCACTGAAAGAGACGTTCAATCCCTCCGCCCTCTGCTCCTCACTGTACAACATGTGATGATTCACTAGCCAATTAGCAGTCAGCAATCTTAGCTCTAAGAAGACGTGAATACTTCATTTCCTGCTCTGCTGAACAGGAATCGGAGAATAAATGAATGTATGAACACAGACGCCGACGCGCTCATTTCCTCGCTCGCCCTCGCCTTTATGAAACGTGCTGAAGGAGGCAGCTGCTGTCTGACGCATGACAGCAGATTAAACCGTGTGAGAAAATAACAGCAAATTTTGTGAAGCTGTGCGCTCGTACCGTGAAGGTGCGGCGACTGCTGCGGGGAGTAAAGGCCGGGTCATTTGGTCTCCATTAAACTGAGTTTCAGGCACAAAACGATGACGACATTATATCATTAAAAATGTTCTTTCAGGTTCGCCTCATCTTGTGAGTGAAGTCTTGTTATTTTGATGGCTTCTGAGCCTAAAAGCACAAATCCAACCTTGTGTTTGTGATGACACAGAGCGCCGGTCCAGGCCAACGCTGTGGTACCATAAAGCCTTACAGAGCACCGCCTCCTCCAGCTTCATGTGATCATCATGTAGGAGGCGTCTTTGTTATGTGATGAGTCACATTTAAAGTGTGTGCTAACAGCCAGTCTACAGTGTAACCACGATCGAGTTAGTAAACGGGGTAAATTAACCCGACTGATGATGTTTGAACTTCTCTTTCATTCCCAGAACATCAAATATTTTGGCACGGCATGCTGGGTAACTGTACGGTGTGTACATGGATACACCGCGTGACTTTCTGCACATTTCTATGGCGCTGTTGTGTCTTTGTTTTGGGGTTTGTGTAGTGTTTGCAGTCCTGTGTTGATCGTCTGCAGCACCGTGGTCTCACGTCACCGTACTGCATCACTGCACATGGCTGGAACGGCGATAAAGCCACTTGACATGAAGCGAAGCAGTTGTTGACGCACGCCTGCTGCCGACTGCGTTAGCTTCATCTTGTTGTTCTCTGCTTTGGCCTGGTGTTGCCGCTGGGTGTTATTTTTTGGCGGTTACTGGCTGTTGTTGGCCGGTTGTGTTGGTGTGTTGCTGAGTTCTGATATCGTGCATGCTTAACACATCTATATTTTTGATAAAAAATCTACAATGCTTCCCTCAACACCCCATAAACACAACATGAACAGTTATTGAATAAACTAAGCAACAAACAACCATCAAAACTAAACTTATTCCCTGTTATTGGTCTGATGGTGTTTGAACGAGTGCAGCTAACGCACACATTACATCAGCAGCCTGCAGGATGACATGTATCTGCCACCCATCAGCCTCCTAATGTCTCATCTTCCTGCTATTTTAACTTGAAAACACTCAGCCCGTAATTTCTATTCAATAGGGCAGAGTGACCTGCGTTTAATAAGGTTATAAGAACCTACCGGCATGTAGCGGCGGCCGCCTGCTGGTTACATGAGTGAGACTCATGAGAAGCAATAACGGTCATTTAAAGCTGAGAGCATTAGAAAAGAGTAAAAATGCGACTCCCTGAAAGGTGAAATAGTCTTAAAAGCAGGTCACACGTGTGCTGAGCACCACTCCAACACAACGGGAGAATTACTGCTCAGACTGGACTTTTATATCCCTGCACTAAAAATCTCCTGAGAGCAGGAGGACGCAGCTCTTTATACTGTCAGTTACACTAAAACACACTGTCTTACTTTATTTATGGCTGAATTGAGCTGATAGCCTTTTAAGTTAATTAGGAAGTCCTGCAGCATACTTTGCATACCTCCTGTTGAATCAGTGATCGTGTCAGACTGGTATAACTGGTTTCCAGTAAACACTAGCCTCTGACTAACATGCTGTAGTCTTGCCATCGTGGCTTGGTGTTGGTTGGTAGCTGCTGACAGTCGTGTTTTGTTGTTGCTGTCATGTTTGATCAGGTACGTCCTTCATTTATTACTTCTAGGCTGGACTACTGTAATTCATTATTATCAGGATGTCCTAAAAACTCTCTGAAAAGCCTTCAGTTACTCCAAAATGCTGCAGCAAGAGTCCTGACAGGGACTGGAAAGAGACAGCATATTTCTCCTATATTGGCTTCCCTTCATTGGCTCCCTGTTAAATCCAGAATTTAAAATCCTGCCGCTCACATACAAGGTCTTAAACAATCAGGCCCCATCTTATCTTAATGACCTTGTAGTATCATATCACCCCATTAGAGCACTTGGCTCTCACACTGCAGGCTTACTTGTTGTTCCTAGAGTATTTAAAAGTAGAATGGGAGGCAGAGCCTTCAGTTTTCAGGCCCCTCTTCTATGGAACCAGCTCCCAGTTAGGATTCAGGAGACAGACACTATCTCTACTTTTAAGATCAGGCTTTCTCTGTGTAATTGTAGTTTTTACCCTACAGTATAAAACACTGCGAACGACTGTTGTTGTGAAGCCATTTGAATTGAACTGTTGGGCGTTGTGTTGCAGTGGTTGTTGTGTGTAACATCTGCCGGCAGAAAGATTCAAACATTTCAAAATGTTTTTCTTAAATAGCAACAAGCTGATAGCGTCGTTTCAGCTTTGAGTGTGAAACAATGTCACCAGAGCCGTGTTCCAGAGCGACCCCACGATTTCTGCTGTTACTGCTCTTTCAGACAACGCTGCTGTCACAGCATGACGAACACGTCACCTTTTCTTTTTGAAACAACACACAACAAAGATGCATTTTGTTACAATAACTGTTATTTCAGCTCCTTCAGTCGGAGCTCCTTTAGCACACGAGCACAGCGCTCATTTCTTTGACTCCCTTCGTTATTTCTGCCTCGCTGTTTTCGCCCCGTTTCTTCTCTCCTGTCATTTGCATCTCGTTGAGACGCTTATAGAAACCCCACAGGCTCTTTGCTTCCTCACCTGAAAAGTCTACGCTTCGTTTCTCAGAAAATAATAATATTTTTTTTTTTTGTTTTTTTTAAAACAGCTACACGAAATAAATAACTGAGACTTTGACATGTGTCCTGATCTCTGGAGACTTTGGAGAAAAAGGCATGTAACTATAGAGAAATAACAAGAAAGAGTCTTTGCACAGCGCTGGAATGACAATGCTTATTAAAATTAACCGTTGGAGGATGAAACGATGCTCAAAGAGCTGCAGAGGGGGAAGATTTGTGCTTCCAATTTGGTTTCACACCTTAAAACTCTCAATGTGCCGTAGGTGCTGCAGATTACAGACGTGGGAATGAAGCCTGTGATTATAACAGTCAGGCTTATATTTCATCTCATTACGATAATAACCAGGGAATGAAATTAACGCTCAAACGTCCTGTTGGGGAGCCCACGAACAGCTCCAGGAGCTGAGACACACGCCACATGTGCGCTGCGTAGACTGCCACGAATCGACACAGCGGGAGGACGTTTCCACGCGCCTCGTCTAACAACAGCCAGAACTAACACAGGAGAGAGTAGACCTGTACAATAAAACTGCACGATGCAGAAGCAGGCCTTTCTCATTTCATACCATCCACATCAAAACCAACAGGTGAGACTCACAGAAACACACGGCTGGGAAGGTTCAGCGCTGACCCTCACTGTGGTTCGCTGGAGTCCCAAAGACTCAGAGATGTCTCTGTGACCCTTCAGACTGATGATGATAATATTAATAATAATAATGTATACTTTATTGATCCTGTAGGAAATTATTCTCTGCATTTAACCCATTCACTCAGTGAGGCAGCCACCAAACCAGCGCAGTACCGTGTCGGTCGGTACCGTGCTCAAGGGTACCTCAAGGGTAGCCGTTGGGTGGGTTTGAACCGTCGACCTTCGACCTTCCGATCAAGGGGCGACGACTCTACCTACTGAGCCACCCCGCCCCCTAATGATGTGAGGGGCGGGGTCTTTCAGCCTGCTTGACTTTGTCAGACAGCGTCTGTTTAAGGGGTTTATGATCCAGCAGGTGTGACGGTGACTGGGCCTGGGTCTGCTTTGTGAACTCTGCATTTTCTGTTTAGTCGGATATCTGTAACTGATCCGCGTTAACACGTCAAAATGTGCAAGTCCCCGTTAACAAGTTAACGCAGATTAATCCGTGTGAGGGGTTACTCGGCATTGACGCAGCTTAAACGCGTTAACGCCGTCATCATGACGAAGGCGATTAACCCGTCGGGAGCGCAGACTGACTCAGCATCCCTGAAATGTCTCTGTCAACACATTTCGGGCAGTTTGTCCACAGTCTGTCCATCCTGAGCTCCAGACGGGCTGAGTAATTAAATATTTTATTCGTGTTTAATCATGATGGCCGTTAAACGCGTCAACACCGTATTAGCTCGTTAATGTTGACAGCACTAGTTATCTTTTGTCTAAAATTAAAACTTGTTGGACGAAACAAATGTGCATAAAAGTAAGAAATCAGAATGAGGGAAAATACTTTTTTCACAGCCCTGCAGTCAGTTTCTACGTTTCATTTCATTGTGTGGCGCTTCCTGTTTGTGATATTTGTGTTTTATTCTTACTCTTGATTAAAATCTCTTATTCTGTGTGAATGTCAACAATAAAAACTAATGAACGTGAAACAGATTACCTGACCGGGTGCAGCAGTGTTTACCTGACAAGTTTCTTCTTCACTCACCATGTCTTAACAGACCTCTCTGCACTGACTCATACTTGTTATTAATCTCTGGCTCTCTTCCACAGCATGTCTTTATCCTGTCTTCCTTCTTTCACCCCAGATGGCCCCGCCCCTCCCTGAGCCTGGTTCTGCCGGAGGTTTCTTCCTGTTAAAAGGGAGTTTTTCCTTCCCACTGTCGCCAAAGTGCTTGCTCATAGGGGGTCATATGATTGTTGGGTTTTTCACATTGTCGTGTATTATCGTATGGTCTACCTGACAATGTAAAGCGCCTTGAGGTGACTGTTGTTGTGATTTGGAGCTGTGTAACATGGAATTGAATTATAAAAGGTTTTGTTTCTCTGCATGCCTCCAGTTGGCGATGCAGTCGACTCTTTACAACATGAACCCAGCACACAACAAAAATATAACTTCCTCACAGCACTTTAAAGGGACCTGTGCTCATTTCCACTCCCATTATTTATCTTATACGGGCTCTCAGCAGTTTATCCTCCATTTGAAATGAAGCTCCTCTCTCTTTGCTTCCCCTCATGGTCAGAAGACCCGCCCACCTACTGGTCAGGTGTCTCCCATCCAGCTTTGGAACAGGATGTATTTGACAGAAATAAGGAAAGGTGGAGTCTGAAATGTAACACGGGGTGCTGGGAGTGACTTTTCTCGCCAGTGTTACACCCAGTTCACGGACACAGCGTGCTCGTCTTATAGAACAACAGTACTGAACATCCTGGGATCAATTTTCGGTGCTTTACTGGCACTTTTCCAGGCTGCTGAACCTGACTGGACATCGCTTTGCTTTTGAGGTAAAAGTGGTGACAAAGATGCACTAACTTCATATCAAAATGTTGGGACATGGCAGCGCTTTGTTTCTTCCAGACTATTGTGGGAAACGCCGGAGGTGATCTATCCACAACCCGGTAATCATTAAATTAAAAATTATTCCCAAAGTGACCATGACCAGCAAAGCTGTCATCCTAAACCACATGATGTGTGCATTTGTGTCGTGTGTGGCCCTCAATCATGTACTAATTCTGTAAACTGGGGTTCACAAAGTCACCAAAACAAGACTGAATTAAGCCATTTAAAGAATGTATGTACTCATGGTTTGTTTAAGGTGTTTGTGTGCTATTGCTGCGCTGCCACAGAGGACTGGAGCTCGCCTCTTGTGAAGGTTTCCATGGCTGAGTTTTCATAGCCACAAATAGGAACTTCTCCACATCCGACTACCGTTCCCCGACGATCCAGGATAGCGGAGCGAGCCCAGGAGACTCCATACGTCGTTTGTGTCGCAGATTTATAACCCGTCAGAAACATTTTCTCCCGTCCTGGACAAAATGATGTTTCACACAAAGTTTTGCTCAGAGGCAAATGGTTGTGTTTACGTGTTTATGTAAAATCAATCACTTTGGTAATGGTCTCCCCGGAGAGCATGACAAACAGCCAGGGAAGCACCGAGCTCTCGAGAAAGAAAGGGACGGAAAATGCTTTCCTTCGCCAGCACGTGAGAGGCCTTCTGTATATAAGACGTTGCGGCCCGGCATACCCCAGTGCCAATTACAAGCCGGAGCCTCCCCTGCAGCGTCGCCGCACGTTTGAAATGTAAATCCGAGGCGACGTCAGAGGATGATGCACGCGGCTTTACGAGAGATTTGAACACAATCCCCACTGATGAGGTGAAGCGATACAGATCACTTTCACGTGTGGAGGACTGTTGCTTTGAGGAAAAATCCCCTCGTCTTCAAAGGGCTGCCACGTAAACAGGCGGTGATTTAAGATTGGAAGACAAACAGAGAAGAAGGCCGAGATGGGAGGAGGGCTGAGGTGCACTGAGCTGATAATGCCACAAAAACGGCAGATCGAGACTAAATGTCAGAGCGATGCTGCACTCAGGTGAACTTTACAGGACCAGTGTCCCCACTTCCATCGCCTATGCAGCTGTGTGATGCTGCTCCGCCTGATCGTTACCCTCCTCCGGAAAGAAACCTCTTTATGCATTCAGCTACAATACAGGGGCTCAAAGTGAGCAGCACTCAGACTCAGATTAGGCTAAATTACGGTTTGGAGCTGCTCTGCTCAGTGCGCCGACAGGAATACGCTTTTAGAAACATGTCTGTTCCCACAAAAACGGCGTCTCTCGAACAGAGAGGCGCTGCCATCCGGGGAAAATCACAGAGGAGGACTCATCTTCCTGCCTCCTGTCACAGATTGCCTCAAATAACAAAAAATTAAGGGAAAAAATGACAGAATCATCGTCACGCCATCAAACAGCTGGAAAAGGCTGTCAAATCTGTCAATTTCACTGTGTGAAATCTCAGTTTTGTGGGTCTCAGAGCAGCTGGAGGGACTGCAGCTTCTCCGGTTTGAACAGGTTGAATCAGTATGTGTGACGCTCACAGAAACAGCGATGGGCCGCGGACGCCTGAGACCGAGGACGGACGGCTGCACTCGGATGGAAAACCTCAGAGTTGTGAGTCTCCAGCGAGATTTGCCTAATGAGCAGCGGATGCTCTGCGTGAGTCAGTGCTCTGTGAATGGACTGCACTTCCTGTTTGTTATGTTTGGTTCCCTTCAGGGCAGATTCATGAACGGGACGTTGGAGTCTGTTTCAAACTAACCCGGTTTACCTGGAGACGAGACCGGGGCGTCCGGCCGAGTCACAGTTTTCACAAACTGACCCGGTTTACCTGGAGACGAGACCGGGGCGTCCGGCCGAGTCACAGTTTTCACAAACTGACCCGGTTTACCTGGAGACGAGACCGGGGCGTCCGGCCGAGTCACAGTTTTCACTAGAAGAGTCCAAACTCGCCGAGCATCCTCGTTGCTTTGTTCAACGTTCATGGATTCAAGAATGTGGCGACTTAAAAGAGTTCTAATTAAATGTTCTGAGGCACCTTGAGCAAAAGACTCATTGTGGTGCACGCCATCGTCTGCCTGCGCACAGAAAACGCAGAAAATCCATATAAAAGCAAAGCTCAACACTTCCCTGGTTACCAGACCCACAATCCTGCAACTTGGACCATATTTTGCATTAGACAGATGGACCATGCAAACTGTACAATCACAACTTTTTCAGCAAAATCATCAAAAATGATTTGGCCTCCAAACCGGGAGGAACATACAAACCCATGATCTCCTTTGGCTAATTAAAGCTTAACGATCACTTCCAGAAATCCTTTCAACCTGCTTAGAAACTTTTTTCTTTAAAAATGTTGCTTTTATTTGAAACACTTTCCACGAGCAGGCGAGACACTTCTGCAAGACAGACGTCGGTCAAACACAACCTGAAATTATTCTCTCGCAGGTTTCTGAGCGGACAAAACTTCATTGGTTGATGTTTTTCCCCGAGAAGCATTCGCAATTTGTTGTTCAGCAGCTGATGTGTCTGTTTAACAAAAGGACAACACTGGAAGAAAATGTACATACAGCCCTGATTTAATGCATGTCTGAATTTGAGGCTGCACTGTGTTATCACAGCTATAATCTAGCCGTTAGACGGCTCAGCTTTGATGGTTTGACAGAAAAATTATATTGGTTTTATAAATGACTCGTCTCCTTGTAGCCATGAAATGTCAGATAACGAGCGCTCCTATTGTTCTCGGTGAGCTAAGCTTTCAAAAGCAGAGAGAAAAACAATATAAGAAATGTTCGCAAAGCGTTCTCCATCAGAGCTCGTGAACTTTTTTAAATACCGCTGTTAATCACAGTGATTGCACTGGTGCGCGTTGCAGATATTTGTCATCTGACACGTTTCAGATCCTTTTGACATGTTGGTTGTTTCGTTGTCCTTTTCTTGCAGATATTTGGTTCAAATATACGTTTTTGTGCAACCATGGGGTTGAATGAGAAGGTCTCTGCAGCTCTGCATCAACACAAAGCCAACAGCATAACTGTGTAGCAGTACTGCAACTAGCATCTTCTGAGACTCGTCCACGCAGAAACAAACGTACGTGTGAAGCGTGACTGAAAGACGCACCTGCGGTTTCCTTTACATTGTCAATAATTTCTCAACAAAACAACCATTTTGTGCACACGTTGTGTGTTGTTTGGATTTATTTACTCACACGACAGAGACGATGTCGCCTCGTCGGACCTGGTAGTTTCTCACGCTCCAGCGATTCAGCAGGACGACGTCACACTCGGCCCCGCCCTCTGGGTTAAGGAATGGCTGCACACAGAAGCACAAACACAGTTTATAGAAAATGCTGTGTTCGTAGAGCAATGTGCAAAAGTGAGGAGACACGAATAATGGGACCAATGTACACTTTGCATGTGGGACACCAAAACGTTTGCAGGGTACGAGCTGCAACAACAAGAAGCTAATCATTAAAAATAAACCATCTCAGTTGAACTGACTGATTTCTCAAGGTCTTTTCTTTGGGTAGCACTAAAACACAGTACTTATACTTGTGTGTCTGCTGAGCACAGCCTGATTGGGTAAACAGCAGGGGGTCAAATCTGGCTAGTGGCACAGTTTGTGGGAGTGGCCAATAATCTGGTATTCAGAAGGCACTCTTTTGTGTAATTTTGAGATCTATGGTCCGAACTGGAAGCCATTAAAAACAAGCCACCGAACAGGAAGACCAGAGCACATGGGGAGCCAAGCCTGGTGAGGTTAGGTTGCTTCTGAATGTACAATGAGCAGGTGAGAGGTGGCATCAACACGGTCCAGGTCATCTCTGCATAAGGTTCTCCAGCGGGCGCCTGCTCTGCACTGATAGTCTGACCCCAGGGCGTGAACTCATGGTGCACGACTCTGCGCGTGTCCAAAGAAATAACCAGCGTTTAGCTGCTCACATGCCGGAGCTAATGGACCACGTCTGGGTTTGAGAGCTGTTCTACTGGAAAGTCCTCTATGGTTGGGTCCAGAGACTCGACGAGGGTTATCACAGCAAACACAAATACATGACCAAGTCCACGTGACACGTACAAGTCCTGTGAGTCTTATATTTGATGTATATGCATTCACTGCTTGAGAGAAAGTTTTCCATTTCTTTTCCAGACGAGTTGGCAGTAAGATGTTGCTAAACTTTCCTCCATCTCTTTGTGCAATCCCAGAATCCCTTCATGATGTTGAGATGGGGGGCTTTGTGGGCTCCACACCAGCTGTTCCACGACTGCTTGTTGATAGTTCTTTATCACTGTGGATGAATGTTGGGGCTCATTGTTGTGCCGCACAATGCATCCGAGATGATCCCACGCGTCCCCGATGGATAAGAATCGGAGCATCGGATGCATAGAAACTTTTTGCACAGCGGTGTGTATTATCTACAGAAATGACTTGGCCTCCTGCAGAGTAAACAGCAGGTACTGTGCTCTCACACAACACATCAGCACAAGCGGTAAATAGAAAGGGAGACACACATCGTTTGGAGAGAAATGTGATGTTTACACAGGGCACAACTTATATTTGGTTTGCTTTAACAATTGGCAATATCCACACACACCCAGCATCGACCTGGAGCTACAGCAGCACCCCCATGAGGCCATTCCTCCTCATTATACAGCAGGTAACAAAATTACAGATGTGTTTGTTGAATCTTTATTTAGATTAAAATGTTAGCATTTACCCAGAAGGCAGTGTCAGGGGGCGCGTCATGCTGTTATCTACATAAGAAAGGTTCCTCATCTGAAGGCTGGGCGCTGTCAACAGTTCAGGGTCAGCTCTTTGTTGCCTGAGCAATAAAGGCAGAACGATACCCGAACTACGGGCTCCATGTGTGGGTTTAAGGTGGTTGTTATAATGCCTGAGATAGTTCCATTATTCTCACACTGTTAAAATCGTCTGCTTCATGGATGGCACATCCCATCCTCTGCAGCATCTTCACCTTCGCAGTTGTGAACTGTGTCCTAGTCCTACTCCAGGGTCAGCGGCCAGTGGAGCAGTCTTGAACACTTCATCCAGGGGCCAGGAGATGCTGAACCATCTCAGCTGGATCCTTTCAATGGAGGAGCAGAGGGTTTGCTCTGAACTCTTCCTGAATGACTGAGGACTCACCCCATCTCTAAAGCCAAGTGCCTTCAGAGGAAACCCAGTTCGTGAGGGTAGGACCTTGGATCAATGGACAACTTCAGCCACCATTAAAACTGTTTACAGTCTGTGCATTTACATGTTAAGGTAACAGCTGCATCATGAAGAACATTATTTTTGCCACTAATAACTATTGTGCATATAATTCCACTAATTCCATAACAATTAAAACAAGTTTCAGTGAGCGCATTTCTCCTGCATGCGTTCTCAGCATCAGTCCATTCATTCATTCATCTTCCTCCGCTTATCCGGGGCCGGGTCGCGGGGGCAGCAGCCCAAGCAGAGAAGCCCAGACCTCCCTCTCCCCAGCCACATCCTCCGGGAGAACACCAAGGCGTTCCCAGGCCAGCCGAGAGATATAATCTCTCCAGTGTGTCCTGGGTCTGCCCCGGGGCCTCCTCCCGGTGGGACATGCCCGGAACACCTCACCCAGGAGCGCCCAGGAGGCATCCTTGTCAGATGCCCGAACCACCTCAACTGGCTCCTTTCGATGTGGAGGAGCAGCGGCTCTACTCTGAGCCCCTCCCGGATGGCCGAACTTCTCACCCTATCTCTAAGGGAGAGTCCAGCCACCCTTCGGAGGAAGCCCATTTCCGCCGCTTGTATCCGCGACCTCGTTCTTTCGGTCACTACCCACAGCTCGTGACCATAGGTGAGGGTAGGGATGTAGATCGACCGTTAAATTGAGAGCTTCGCTTTTACACTCAGCTCTCTCTTCACCACAACAGACCGATGCAGCGTCCGCATTACTGCAGCCGCAGCA
>VURO01019742.1:0-12082 GCA_015108175.1 Pelvicachromis taeniatus
GGTCACAATACAGTAAAACAGTCTGTACAGATGCACTTACTGTAAACAGTGATGACTGGTCTCTCAAGATACTGGGATCCATTTTTCAGAGTAACATAGCAAAAAGGTCTTGGAGTCCACTCTTCCACTTTGTCGACCCTCCAGGTGACAACAGGAGGAGGCTCAAATCCTGTACCTCCATATGGAGCCTCCCAGCCCATTCCTTCAACATCTGTGGCTGATATGCTGCAGTTGAGTGAAAGTGGATCTCCAAATTTCACAACAGTTTCAGAAGGTGTCAGAGTTGGACGGCAATCTGCCATTCACAAGCAAACATATTCAGTCAGAACAGTCAATAGTATCCTCCAAATGACCCACAAGCATAATTAATGTAAGGTAAACAAGGATATGTACCTCTTGGTTCAACATGAACCTGGATTGTCTTAGTTATGATTCCCAGATAATTGGTAGCTGTGCAGGTGCAGGTTGTGTTGCGTTTTACTCGAGTGATATTGAGACTGTTTGTGTTCTCCAACTTCTTTTCCCCATCACAACTCCAGTTATAGACAGGGGGAGGGTTTCCCTCAGCTTCACAGATCAAGGTGATATTAGTGCCTTCAAGTGGAGAGATGCCTTGAGTACTAATTGTGTTTAGCTCCGGAGCATCTGAACAGAGAAGCATATTGTTTTTGTTCAGTGTCATATTTGCACAATAGATAGTTAAACTGAGAATGTCTTTTATTTGATCTAAGCTCAAAATTAAAATTAAAGCTTCTTCTTATGCTACACAGTATGCTATAAAAGTAAACCTGTATTGCCTTTCCTTGCCTTCTATTTTCTGGAAAGAGCAGCATGTTTACTCACAGTGTGCTGAAACATTTTGTCTTTGAGAAATGACATGAGTGTTTGGTCCTTGCGGTCCAAAGTCCAGCTGAGCTTCACATCTGAACTCAACGACTTTTTCTTCTCTGCTAATGTTGACACTCAGAATACAGGACTCGTTTACTGGTGTTTTTATTGTGCTGTTGAAGGAGTGTGTTGTAAATCTTTCATTGTTTTTGTACCAGCTAACAGTCAGGTATTGAACAGGAGCAACATTATAGATGTCACACTGCAGTCTGTACTGCGTTTCTTCTCCCGTCACATTCACATGCTGTACAGAATGAACAACATCTGGATTCTCTGGCAAACAACATTAGATGAAAATGTTAGTCACTCATGATCATTACTTTTAGTATTCTCAGCATTTATTCGTATTCATTTCAAATTAAACTTACTGAATGTAATAACTTGAAGGTCCTTGCTGCATTCATGAGACTCATTTAGTTTTACTTTGCACTCAGCCTTCACATTCCAGTCTGACAGTGGTACTGAGTGGGAGATGAAAATGTTGCCGTCTTCAGTGTGAGAGGTTTCATTTCCAACTGTAAAGTACATCCCTTTAGGTTTATTCAATGGTGTGCTGCAGCTTACTGTGACAGGGTTTCCTCCATATTCTGCTATAATCTCAGGTGGATTCAGAATAAGAAGGTTGCATTCTGGTGTGTGTGTGCTGTCAGCATCTGTGAATAGACAAGATTGATGTTAAAATTAGGCTTTATTTGTCCCACTTCACATTTTTCAGACTATGTATTTATAATAAATAGTACAAAATAAAATCAACAAGCTTCTGTATATATATGGTAAAATGCAGCATATTACAGTGCAGCCACTCTGCTTTAATTTAATGAGTCGAAACACAGAGGTTTACAATAAGATGCAAAAATAAATCTATATCGTTGGAAAGATAAAGCTAAAGATCTCACGATCCAAAAACATTAAAAATAAAATTACAAAGTTATTTCTAAAAGAGTACAATGCTGGATATTACAACAAGCCATCAAGATATAATTGATGGGCAGCTTCTCAGTTTTAATTCAATACATTTTATAAAAATCTTGCATTAATTGTTTTCATACATATTCCCTCATTTTTAGAGGATCAAATTAATTGAACAATTGATTGAGGCCCAAAAAGATGTCAGTGCAAATGAGAGATTCCCTTTTTCCACTGAGATATGAAAAACTTTAGGCGTGCACTGGGCAGTCCAGCAAAAGCAAAAATAGCATTTTATGTGCTGGTTATCAAATCCATGAGAATAATTAATTGATCATCAAGCAAATTCAACCCAAAATCAGACTGTACAATGCAATCCATCCTTTTCTGCTTATCCGGGGCCAGATTACGGGGGCAGCAACCTAAGCAGAGAAGCCCAGACCTCCCTCTCCCCAGCCACCTCCTCCAGCTCATCCGGGGGAACACCAAGGCGTTCTCAGGCCAGCCGAGAGATATAATCTCTCCAGCGTGTCCTGAGTCTGCCCCGGGGTCTCCTCCCGATGGGACATGCCTGGAACACCTCACCCAGGAAGCATTATTGTCAGATGCCCGAAACTCCTCAACTGGCTCCTTTTGATGTGGAGGAGCAGCGGCTCTACTCTGAGCCCCTCCCGGATGGCTGAACTTCTCACCTTATCTCTAAGGGAGAGGCCAGCCACCCTTCGGAGGAAGCCCATTTCTCAGTTCACCTGTAGAATTTGTGTACTTTTTATTTTCTTTGTTTTAAAAGTGTGTGTGTGGGTGTGTGTGCATGTGTGCTTGTATTTTATATTTATATTTAGCTTATATTTTGAAGCAGGCTGCAATATTTTTTAACAAAGGTATTTTATTATGGGAACCAATCTGCTTTAGTAGTGCATTTTCGAACCAGTTTAGTCTTTTGGTTAGGCTGTTTAAAAACAACCATCTTTTTTATTTCCTCGGGGTGAACATCCTCTAGGTGGTGTGGTTGCAACTTAAAACTAACCCCCCTGACCACCTCACCACACAAAGAGAGGGAAAAAAAACTTCACCAACAACATTGTGAGAAACTGATAACGTGATTATCAGAAAGTAAAGAAAGTGATTATTGCAAGTTACTGTTGTTAAAGGTTGTTCTAAAAGCTACTGAATGATGGGACATAATTAGTTTTTCACAATACTGCAATGAGTCCTGTGAAAGCTTTATTTTTCATGAGACCGTAAAGTTCAATATGGCGCACCCTCTTTCAGTTTGCTGACAACGGAAGTTTGTACCCAAGTAACATTAACCTCTTCCAGTTAAAATGTGTTTCCACTTATTCTGTTAAAATTCAGAGGTTACATTGATAATCCTTTGACTTCCATTAGTACCTCATTAAAAGGGGAGTATTTTACAAAAAATTAATTAAAAATTATTTGTTTTATTATTATTATTATTATTTTACCACTGATAACATGTCAAAATATCAAAAGTAATGCCAGCGAGACACTCAAAGTTAAAGGTTTTACTCCTGTCAACCCAATAAAATAATCAACTTTTCAGATAGATACAGAGTGAAGGATAAATCTCTTTGTATTTATAGAGCATCATTATCACTCACCACACAGTGAAAAGATGAGTATGAAGAAGCTCAGCTTCCTGGCAGGCAGCATGCTTGCACAGCATGCAGGAGGAATAATGAGGTGGAAGGAAGTGAGCAGTGTTTCTGTTTCAGGATCGTCCAGATGATGTCCAGCTTAACGACCTTGGTTAGATAAACATCAGATCAATGCAGGACATACAATGTCCTTCTGACAGGCTGGCGGTATCACAGGCAGAAAAAAAGAATAGCGGAAATTGCGCTTGTGTACAGGAAACACTGTGAAGCCCAAAACACAAAACCACATCTAGAGCCAACGCTCTGTAAAGTAACGGTAGCTCAGTAATTCCCCTCCTCCTTTGTTTTGTGCCATTTTTCACTCTGTTCTTTCAGAAAGTATTACATTTCTACAGAGGAGAGAGAAGTTATGTGATTTTACACAGAAATTAAAATCTATCACAAAAATATACCACAGAGAGCAGATTTGTCAACCTAATCCATTTTAGTCATCATCCATTTATTCACAGTTTATGCAGATGTTACAGTTTTTATGTTTTTATTGAACACAGACACAGAAGGTTTGTTTCATTCTCTCTACTCGTATGTGAGAATCATCTACATCATCTCTTTGCATTTGCACATGTTCAGAATACAACCCTTTTATGCTGGTTTGATCATCATGGAAACGTGTTTGAGGGAGTAGGATTCTCCATGGGACTCTATATCCTGGTAGTGGCTTCAATAGTGTTCATAGTGTATAGGACAGAGTTATTGAATGTATCAAAGTGTTAATTCATGGCTTTCAAAGGGCAAAAAGTCACCTTATTATGTCCCCAGTTATAACCCATCTTGTCTCCTCTAGATGACTGTCCACCCTCCCTGAGCTTAACTCTGCCCACACCAGACCCAAGGCATCAGCTGGTACTCTGCAGTCAGAGCAGTTAGTAGATCTAACTGGTAGTTTTACCTGATTCCAACACATGCTGACAGTCCTGCCATGGCCTTGAGTGATGGGAAAATATGCATCAAGGGAGGATCTACAAAAAGCAACATGCAGATACAGTTTTGTAATATGTCACCTTACAATATTTTGAAATTCATTTGTATTAAATAAAAACATGAAAGGCATTTCATAAAGTTCCCTCACTGCTAGGGAAGGTCTCATAAACAATACATCTCAGCTTGGGTTAAATAAGCAATTGAAAAACTGAGCATAAAACTTTAAAATGGAGACGTGTCAGGATTTATGTGGGATGCTGCTTACAGATGGTTTTGAAATTAAGCTTTGACAACAGGAGGATCGCAGATCTTTTGTAGATTCAGTTTCAGAATCTGAAAAAAACAAAAATGTGTGCAAAGTGATAAGCCCTAATGGTCTGTCATGACAGGCATGCTCTCACAGCCACAACATGTGCTCTCTTTCTCATTAGACATTTGAGGAAGTGATGCAACACAGAAGTGATCTACATGTTTGTGTTCTACTGTTCATATCCTGTTCCTAACTGCAAGTTTAAAGGGCAAGTTTTATAAAAAAAAAAAAAAACCCAAGTAATTAGTTTGTTATTTTGGTTTATGCTGTTATTCTTTAGCACATGTGAATATGTAAGGTTATTTTTGAATTAATTTGTATTTATTTTGCTTTTGAAAGAATGCTTTGTGTACCTTATGTTTTGTTTATGAAATCTGTTATTTCATTTGAAGAATGCTTGGTTTAATGTGCTTTGTATTGTGCATATGTTGACTGAATGAATCACAGTTCAGAAATAAATGAGCTCCGACCTGAACAAGATGCTAACTTCAGTGTCCTCTATACTAGGCCACAGTATATACAAAGCCTCAGTCAGCATGTTAAATGTTAAAGTTAATGACTGTACAATCAGAAATTTGTTATTTAGTCGGATAGTTATCACTAGAACGCTGGCAAATACACAACAGAATGACTGAAAAAGAAAAGACTCAAGGTGTGTGTTGAGAGCACAATGCTATTACAATGCTGTGATGAGACTTTAGGAGTTCATAAACTAGTGCCCACAAGGCTCAATGAGGGAAAAATCACACCATAACAATGTCAGAAACTGATAAAATCTTACAGAAAATGATTACCGGCAAGTCAGTGCAGCTAAATTTTGTTTTAAAAACTACTGAACCACGGGGTGTAATTAGGTTTTCACAAAAACTAATTACACCCCGCTGTATAGAGTCATGTGAAAATGTTCTTTTTCATGAGACGGTAAAATTCAAAACCACACCCGCTCTGTCAGCTAGCTGACAACGGATATTTGTGCCACATCTAACACTTACCTCTCCCACTTGAAATGTGCTTTATTTTATTCTGTTAAAACTCTGAGGTTACACTTATGATCATTTTGACTTCCATTAATATCTTATTAAAAGGAAAGTATTTATAAAATATGAGTAATTGTAGGGCATCATCATCACTCACCACAGAGTGAAACGATGAGCACAAGGAAACTCAGCATCTTTATAAGCATGCTTGCACAGCATGCAGACAGAATGAGGTCGATGGAAAACATGAGATGTGTCTTGGAATTGTCCAGAGGATGCTCAGCTTCAGGTTAGATGAACATCAGGTCAATGTTGGACCTACTTATGATGACACTTAGATGACATGCTGATAGTTGTACAGGCAGATGTAATCAATCAATCAATTCAATTTTATTTATATAATTACAACAACAGTTGCCTCAAGGCACTTTACATTATAAGATAGACCCTACAGTAATACATACAGAGAAAAACCCAACAATCATATGACCCCCTATGAGCAAGCACTTTGGGGAAAGTGGGAAGGAAAAACTCCCTTTTAACAGGAAGAAAGGTCCGGCAGAACCAGTCTCAGGGAGGGGCGGCCATCTGCTGCGACCGGTTGGGGTAAGAGAAGAAGAAATTTGGCCCCCGTATGTACAGGAAACTGTCTGTAAAGCTCGAAATGCAAAACCACATGTACAACCAGATCTCCGTGAAGCTTCCCCTCCATCTTTATTTTGTGTGGTTTTTCAATATATTGTTTCCCAATTTTTTTTCTACATTTCCACAACAGATAGAAACGTTATGTGATTTTACTAAGAAATACAAATTATGTCATAAATTTTGTCAGCTTAGTGTTTTCTAGTCATCATCCAGATATTCACAGTTGGACTGGGTTAAGTTCAAAATGTTTTGAATAAACACAGAGACATAGATGAAGTTTGTTTTATTCTCTCTACACATGTGACAGTCATCCACATCATGTCTTACTTTTGCACATGTCCATAATTTAACCTTGTTATGTGGGTTTGATCACCATGGAAACTCGCTTCAGGTTGGTTAAGTAGTGTCCACTCTGATACCACAGATCATTCAGATTGGATTGGGCACAGCCTCACTTACAATAATTAAAATAACCAGGACCAGATTTAATCATGTTGGTGACATCATTTTACTTACTACTTATTAATTACCAAGCCCTTCCTACTTGAAGACCCTGTGCTAGGCCCCTAAATTATAGGGGCGAGTTAGCATTATTCTAAATAAATTAATGTATCAGTTGTTTTATTTCTATTGCATGCAGTTGATTAAAGTTTCATTTCTTTATTAGTTCCATATCATCACTGCTCACTCTCTTATTATAAAGCTGTCATTTGAAGATGCAAAGTTATTCTCTCTTTGGCCTGGTGTTGGAAACAGTGAGACTTAATGTATTTCAAATGTGTACCACATATGTATCTATAGTTTTTACTTTGGCTTTAAAGTTTTTTAGCTCTTACTGATTGTAATTTGGAGATGTTCTTTATGTGGATTTTCTTTTTTAAATAGCTTAGGTTGCATAGTTAATTTGATGGATGGATGGATGGATGGATGGATGGATGGATGGATGGATGGATGGATGGATGGATGGATGGATGGATGGATGGATGGATCTTATTAATCTTACTTGAGAGGCCAGAGATGTTAGTGCCCGCACAATATCCATTGCTTTGGGTGACTGACCCCAGTTACCAGGCATTTAAACACATCTACCACTCCTTGCAACTTCACTGTTACGCATGTCTCCTTCTCTTTTGCACACACGGATTGTGCTGACTTTAATTCCTCTTTTCTCCAAAGTATATCATCACCTCTCCATATTATTGTCCACCTGCTTACTACAGATTACAATTTAATTTGTGAGTATCACAGATTACAGAGATTTCTGCATAACATACTCATCACCATCACATAGCACATAGCTAAACTTCCTCACGCAGTACAGCAGTTCCCTTGTGGGAACTGGCCAGATGAGACATATAATCTCTCCGGTGGGGTCTGGGTCTATCCGAGTGTCTGCCATGGTTGCCTGTTAGGCATGCCGAGAACATCTCCAAAGGAAGGCACCCAAGCCACCTCAGCTGGCTCCTTTTGACATACAAGAACAATGGTACTACTTCCAAGGTTCCTTCCAACATTATAGTTCTTCATACCTCTAAGACTGACCCCAGCCTCTCTACAGAGGAAACTCTTTTTTTCTCTGTCTGCAGTCCTGACCTCAACCCCAATAAACATTTGGAAGATCAGCTTGGACATCATGTTTGTGCCAGATTGACGAGCACAATCACTGACTCGCTGACTTGCAACAAATGCTGTTTAAAGAATGGGATACGATCCCACAGCAGTGTGTGATCAAGCTGGTGACCGGGATCTATTGTCAAAAAACATTGTTATAACAAACTAAATATTAAACCCAAGTATCCTTACATTATGTGTTAAGTTTATAAGTTTCATTCTCCGCTGTCTGAGAAATCTCTGACCCCTTACATGCTATTTCAAATTCAACAGGTGGTGGTGTGAAACTGCCTGTTCACTCAAGATTCAGTCATGATAACTTTTTTTATATTATTTGATTGGTTGTTTTTAAAGAAAGGAAAACACATGTCATCATTTTGTTTATTTAGATATTTATTTAGAAGTAATAGAAAATAACACTTTAAAGAAAAATACTTCTCACAGCCCATCAGCATGGGTCCATTGTTGAAGTGGGTGGGCTAGGAATTTTCCATACAAGGGTATGAAATGAACCCTTTTTTAATGAAAGAAAACTAATTAGGTTACAAAATTAAGATTATGGTTCTGTTTATAGATTATAGAAATATCCTAATTGTTTCCATTGGTTTGTTTAGTACTCAAAGGGATATCTGAGCCATTTGGTGCTTTGTCAGGAACAAAATGATAATGTCCATGTTTTTTCCTCTGATTGCGACAAAAGAACACAATGAGGATGATGCTGGTCACGACCACTATAAAGGGCAAAGCCAAAAGGAGTGGGATACTGATTTTATTAGTTTTACCTGTAAGATAAACAAAATAAAATATAAGTTTACTTCTCAAAACTTCATATCTTAAAATGTTCAATTTACTCAGCAGTCTCTAAATATTCAACATGAAAATTAGACATAAATTAAACCAGGATAAGTACCTCTTAGTTCAACATGAACATGGACTGTCTTGGTTACATTTCCCAGATAATTGGTAGCTGTGCAGATGCAGATCGTATTGCGTGTTATTCGAATGATACTGAGACTGTTTGAGTTCTCCAACATATTCTCCCCATCACAAGTCCAGTTATAGACAGGGGGAGGGTTTCCCTCAGCTTCACAGCTCAAAGTGATATTAGAACCTTCCAGTAGATTCTGGGTACTATCTATTCTGTTTAGATCAGGAGCATCTGAGAAGACAAAAAGAGGTTTCTTAATCATTTGAATAATTGTGTGGTGCATAGCTGGTTTTCACATTGTTAAATTAAATTTAGAAATGAAAAAAAAAGTCCAAGAAATATTCTGTTTGTGTGTAAACAGCGGGATGTTTACTCACAGTGGGCTGAAACACTGTGTGATTGAGAAATAGCAGGAAGTTTTGGTCCGCGTGGTCCAAAGTCCAGCTCAGCTTCACATCTGAACTCAACAACTTTTTCTTCTCTGCTGATGTCGACTCTCAGAACAGAGGACTCATTTACTGGTGTTTTGGTTGTGTCATTAAAGAACTGTGTCGTGATGATTTTATTGTTTTTGTACCACCTAGCAGTGAGATATTGAACAGGAGCAACATTGATGATGTCACACTGCAGTCTGTATTGTGTCTTTGTGTACTTCTTGTCCACTCTGTGCTTCAACATCAGACTATGATTCAATTCAGAGATTGACACAGTGTCTGGGGTTTCTGTAAATGAAGCAAAGCAAAAAATGCATTAGAACATATGGCAAATGTATATGCATGTTAACATAAATGTGAGAAGAACACATGCACAGATGTGTTAATATTAAAAGGTTGGGGTTTGTTGCCACTAACAGGGTCTTCAGTTCACATCAAAGTACAACACTTGGATCAGAGCTACAGCAGGTTACTCGACAACATCGTCATCAAAGTGGCAGTTTCAGCAACTCAAAATGATTCCTTTGTTATACAAAAATGAATAACTAACATATTGTACCGCTCGCCCTGTATTAACTGTATCTCTAGAACAATAATGCATCTTGACAGATGTTCTTACTGTAAACAGTGATGACTGGGCTCACAGCACACTGAAAATCATCATTTAGAGTGATGTTGCAGAAAGGACTTGGAGTCCACCATTTCAGGTTTTTAACCATCCAAGTGAGAACAGAACCAGGTTTAAATTCTTTGTCTCCAGCAGGAACCACCCAGACCATTTCAGCCACATCTGTGGCCGATGTGCTGCAGCTGATTGAAACGGGATCTCCAAATCTCACAACAAGTTCAGACGGTGCCAGTGTTAGAGGACAACCTGCCATTCACAATATCTTCAGTTAGATATGATTTGATGTAAAATCAAAAATAAGTCAACTGTATCCTCCAAATACACCTTAAATAGACATTAGAGATGAAATAGATTTTTAAAAAATAACAAAAATAATAATAATAAAAGATGTGTACCTCTTGGTGAGACATCAACATGGATTCGTTTAGATATGTTTCCCAGATAATTGGTAGCTTTACAGACGCAGGTTATTTTGTGGTTTATTCGAGTGATACTGAGACTGTTTGTGTTCTCCAACATATTTTCCCCATCACAAGTCCAGTTATAGACAGGAGGAGGGTTTCCCTCAGCTTCACAGCTCAAGGTGATATTTGCACCCTTAAGTGAAAAAATGTCTTGAGTACTACTTTTAGGGTTTAGCTCAGGAGGATCTAAAGAAACAAACACAGGTCTGTTATTGACTGGAATCATTGCACGACGCATACCTACACTGGTTTTGACATCGCTTAATCTAAGTTGTAATTTGCAAAATCCAAGAAATATTCTATTTGTGTGTAAACAGCAGGATGTTTACTCACAGTGGGCTGAAACACTGTGTGTTTGAGAAATGGCAGGAAGTTTTGGTCCACGTGGTCCAAAGTCCAGCTGAGCTTCACATCTGAACTCAACGACTTTTTCTTCTCTGCTGATCTCGACACTCAGAATAGAGGACTCATTTACTGGTGTTTTGGTTGAGTCATTGAAAAATTGGGTGTGGATTCTTTCATTGTTTTTGTACCAGCTAACAGTGAGATATTGAACAGGAGCAACTTTTATGATGTCACACTGCAATCTGTATATTGCATGTGAGTACTTGTTGTATGCTGTCCCCCCCACCATTAGAGCATTATCCAATTCAGTGACTAACACCATGTCTGGAGCTTCTGTAAATAAAGTAAGAAAAAGAAAAAGATATATCAGAAAATATGACATAAGTATATTTATGACATTGTAAAATCAATCTGAAAGAATGCATACATCCAACTTGCCCTGTATTTATGGATCTCTAATACAATCTATGTAAATGTACTTACTATAAACAGTGACGACTGGACTCACTGAACACTGAAAACCATCATTTAGAGTAATGTTGCAAAAAGGTTTTGATGCCCAGTCTTGAAATACGTCAACCCTCCAAGTAGCAGCAGTAAGACTTTCAAATCCTGTGTGTCCAGCAGGAACCACCCAGACCATTTCAGCCACATCTGTGGCCGATGTGCTGCAGCTGATTGAAACTGGATCTCCAAATCTCACAACAATTTCAGACGGTGCCAGTGTTAGAGGACAACCTGTTGTTCACAAGTAAATATAAACAGTCAGAACTGATTTAGTGTAAAAGAAGTCAACAGTGTTCACAAATAATCCAAGAATATTAGATGTAAGATGACAAGAATGTATACCTCTTGGTTTAACATGAACGTGGATTGTCTTTGTTATGTTTCCCAGATCATTGGTAGCTGTGCAGGTGCAGGTTGTATTGCGGTTTACTCGAATAATACTCAATGTTTTTGTGTTCTCCGATATATCCTCCGCATCACAACTCCAGCTATAGACAGGGGGAGGGTTTCCCTCAGCTTCACAGCTCAATGTGATGTTAGTGCCCTCAAGTGGAGAGATGTCAACAGTAAAACCTGTGTTTATCTCAGGAGCATCTGAAGAGACAAACAGTTTTTCTTTTCATGTTCATCTTTACATAATAGGAAGCTCTATTGAATGAAACTTTTGTTTAATCTAGCCTAAAAATTACAATTAAATAATAATCTGTTTGTATGTAAACAGCAGCATGTTTACTCACAGTGGGCTGAAACACTGTGTGATTGAGAAACAGCAGGAAGTTTTGGTCCGCGTGGTCCAAAGTCCAGCTCAGCTTCACATCTGAACTCAACAACTTTTTCTT
>VURO01019744.1:0-22366 GCA_015108175.1 Pelvicachromis taeniatus
ACCCCATATACCAAACCAATTGTGTGCCATTTGTGAGTAGCTAATATCCGCCGAAGGGATGTTCGACTAATGCCACTCTCCAGTGACATGCGGCGAGTGCTACGCTGTGGGCTCTTGCTGAATGAAGCTAGGACAGCCACTGATGTTTCTTCATTAGTGACAGTTTTCTTGCGTCCACATTTTGGCAAATCCAACACTGAACCAGTTTCACAAAACTTAGCAAGCAGTTTGCTAACTGTAGTATGGGAGATGGGTGGTCTCGTAGGGTGTCTTGCATTGAAATTTGATGCAATGACCCAGTTACTGCGTTCACCAGATATCAACACAATTTCGATCCGCTCCTCACGTGTTAACCTCTTTGACATGTCAATGGCTGTGAACAAAGAGAAACTTGTAAATAACTCATGAAAGAATTAAAAAAAAACAAAAGTTGTATCCAAGATGGCCGACTTCTAAATGACCACCATGGTCACCACCCATCTTTGTGGCACATATACTAATGTGCCACAAACAGGACTTTAATATCACCAAACATTCCCATTATGGTATCCATATAAATGGCCCACCCTGTATATTGTTTGCTCAATAAAGGTCTTTAAAAATAAAATCAAGCTCAAAAAATAAAAAGACGTGTGTCCTATCCTGAGACCGGTATTGATCATTTCTTCCTTCTGGTTCCTACCCACTCTCTTCCTTCCCGTGACAACATGTTTCTGGATGTTGTATAAATCCCTTCCTGTATTGCTGATATCCCAGTGCTCCTGTCATATTGTTTAGTTTAGACTATTTATAATACTTTTAATTTTGGCTGTGCTAAATGGTACTTGTAAATAAAGAGATAGTGATGACTGTTTTGCCAATATATCTCTGTCCTCATTTCCTTCCACACCTACATGTGCCAAAACGCAAAGTTTACATTTATACAGCTATTACGCAATCTTTGCAAACCATGGATATATCGTAATAATTCATCAGGGTCTGATGAAGGCCACAAGCTGAAACGCATTAGTCACTTAAAGTTGTTTCATGTTAATTTAAGTGTTGCTGGAGTCACCCACAACAAATACATCAGAAAAAAAATTTATTTTTTAAGCATCTCATAAAAACCCACAAAATATAAAACAAAACACAGAAAGATCTGAGAAAAAAAAAAACTTAAAACTGCTACAGTAGCTTCCCATAATTGAGTCGATAATAAAGTTCACTGCATGTCTGCTATCCAGAGTTATTGTCTATAGCAGCAAAGAAAATCTCTTAACCTTCACAAAATATATTAAAATGCTCTATATACATATAAAGCATCAGAAAAAACAACTGTTTTTGTTGCACTTGGGTGATTCTATACTTATGTATAGTGTAACTTATGTTTAGTGCCCTCCAAATATCTTGAGTCAGCTTTTGTTTCTTGATTTCATATGTATTTTGTTACGTAAATTGGAACTAGTGCAATTATTTATTTATTTGGGCAGCTTTCTTGTAATTTCTTTAAGTAGTTTCAGGAACAGTTCAAATCTCTTCTTTGGATGTCTCCAGCTATGCTTTTACTACATCAGGAATGTGTTTGGGATTATTGTCATGCTGAAAAATAAAGCTGTTGCCCTGTTGGTATTGCGAAATCAAAATGTACTCAAAATGTGACAACATTTTTTGTGTTCATGGATCAACTTCAGGACCAGATGCAACTTTTAGGTGAACAGAATTTTTTTTCTGTTCCTTAAGGACAGGACACTAGGAACAAATGCTGTGTTTTTGTAACTCACTGCTACTAACAAAGTGCTTAAAGATAATATTTAAAATAGGTTATTTACAAATTTGCCTGTTATGTGTAGACATAACCCTCTTTTATTCCTTGAGCTAGGTGCGTTTTTTGTATTGGAATGATCCATACCACAGTGTTAAGTGGCTTAAAAAACATTAACTATTGAAATACTTTTTTTTTTAAAAGCCCTCAGAACTTCTGAAGGTTGACTCGAGAGTTTTGCACAATACAGTATGTGGTACAGGGTGATTTTTAATTTATTTATTTATTGTGTATCACAATATTATTAATATTCTGAGAAATGATGTATGGAGCTTTTAGGATTTATAGGATGTTGATCAGCTGTGATAGAAGGAGGAGCTTAGACTGAGTGTTACTTCAGAAAGCTTGTGATAATCTGTGTATGAACTAGAAATGGTTTGTTGGTTAACTAATATAGTTATTAAAGACACGTCAATCTATTTTTCTATCTTTAACCAATAGGACCATCTGCTGGGTGACTGTTACCAACAAAAACAGAAAACAAAAACAGTTTCTTACTCAGCTATTTCACGAACACCTTATGAATAAAATTATATAACGTCTGCCTTATCCCGTTTTTTCACAAACTAGTTTTATTGTGAAAAACCCCGCCGGATGTATTTTATTCTTCCTGGCGAAACGAGTGACACGCAGAAGAGTAGCAGTGGACAGAAACACAGACAACTCGTTCAGCTTTAGTTGTAAGTACAGTGCATAATTGTTAGTACAGATTCTTTTTTGGTTAATTTGTCTATAAATTGTGTCACACTGATGAAGGTGTGTTCGGAACACGCAGTTTGTTGAGGGGACCTATGTTGTGGTTTGCTACCTGGCTAGCAAAACTGAACGTTGCAGCAAGAGTGATGATCATCGATTTGGCTGGAAAAAAGCACCAATGAGCTTCTCTAAGTGTGCTTGAGCTGCTGCATGGTGACGCAAAGTGTCCGGGTGATGTTATCTGGGTCCTACAACTGTTACTTTAACGTGTCAGGTGATGTTGGGTCACCTTCAATGGTTTTGTGATCCCTGATGCTGGATCAGCTCACGACACGTTTGTTTGGTCCTGTAGAGCAGCAGATACCTGAACATTACAGGGATATCGTTCACAAGAGGACACAAGCACCAAAACTGGCACATACACTGTTTTTATGTTTACTTGTTTGACAAAGCTGATCAGCCATGCGAAAACTCAAGATGGTGGCCATTTTCAACATGGCTGTTAACAAAGGCAACAAAAATATTATTTTTATTTATTTTTTTAAATAAAGCCAACAGGCATCATATTATTGGGTCATAATAACTGATTGTTGCAGCTTTCGATGACTTTAGCATGTTGTTTTATTATAATAACATAACAATGCATTAGTATATTTATATTAAACCTGCAAAATAAATAAGCAGCTCAAAATTAAAAATTAAGTGCACTGAGTCTAAAATGTAAATGAAGAGAAGTAGAAGTACTTAAAGTACAAGTATATTGAACGTGTTTGTTTGTAAAGCCATTGAGGTGTACTTTTTTTGCACCACCAAGTAACTATGTTACTTTCTGATGTTTTTTATGTTTTGTATTCAGGCCACAGAGCGTCACCAGTCATCCCTCTCAGAGTATACACAGCACTGCAGTGGGCAAACCGAGGAGCAGCACATGGAAACAACTTCAGCTTTGATGTGAATGAGTCCAAGCTACAGAGGCAGTTGCTCAGCTGTTAGCTTGACTGACCGTTTGGGTTCTCTGTCCAGTCTACAAGCAGTAGTCGAAACCTCTCCACCTCCAGCATGAGTGAGCTAACAGACTTTGAAAAGGGCAAAATAGTCGGCGCGCGTATTGGAGGCATGTCTGTGAGCGAAACTGCTGAGCTGTGTAACGTTTCAACCCGAACAGTGATGAAAGTCATGAGTGCTTATAAAAATTACGGATTTACTGCGTCAGCACAGAAAAAAAAAACACGCAAGCCACAGAAAAATACAGTTGCTAATGGAAAAGCGGCCAGGGCGAAAGTGGTTCCTGAGTCTAAGGTCGAAACACAAAATCCTGATGAAGTCATGGACACGCCTGAACCCAAGACCCAAGAAGATGAGTAACTTGGTCTGATGAGCTGTACTTTGATACTTGGTTGCATTTAGACTGTTTCTGTTTTCAGAAAGCCACAGGTTGCCTTTATTTAACCCACACTTTTCCTCTGCTGAGAGATTCTCTTTTTAAAAATAAAAAAAATGAATATGAATTACTTTATTTCTAGTCAACTAAATTTACTATTAAGTTGCTGTCAGGAACATAGGAAGTGGACAAAAATGATCTTAAACTGTTTACTGATGTGGATTGGCTGTGTCACAAACTCATGCTTTCTTCTCTTTTTCTTCTTTTTGAGCAACATTGCATATTTTCAACAAATAAACCTTAAATTTCAACCTTTTTGTGTCTTTCTCTCCATGTGTTAATGACCCTGTTAATGGTTAATGTCTGGGTCAAGGCAGGAGAGTGGAGGACAGAGGAGCAGACATGATTTAAAGTAATTTGTTCTTGGTGAGGTGTCTTCGTCGTTTTCGTGTGCAGTTTACCTTCTTTTAGCCTTTCGTCTCCTTGCACCATTAGAATGAACTGCCCATAGTCTTGGCGCTTTTATTTTGAAAATCTATGAGCGGAACTAGTTCCTTTCATCCTTTTAAAATAAACTGTTCGTCGTAGAGTGACAGAGTAAGTACGATTTTATCTGTAATTATTGTCAGTAAGGACTCAAATGTCTAACACTTGACATGAGATAAAATGAAGACCACACTGTGAGTACGTGCCTTTAGTATAGCCGTGCTTGCTACTTGCTAGCCTAAATTACCGTTGTACCATCCAGCAGTACCACTGATTTAGCTGTTAACGAGTATTAGCTTCTTTTATTAGTTTTTGACTGATAAAACCTTTTATTTTTTGTCGTTTTGCCTAGCTCCTTTAGTAATTTATTAATGCTTCAGCTGCTGTGGGTTTCCCCTCAGCTGTTGTGTGAGTCCTTGATTAATCCACAGCATCTATATTAGTGTAAAATTCATATATTTAAATAAATAAAACTGTGTTTTTGTTTTATTTAGACTTACTGCTTTCTCCATCCATTTAGAGACTAAGGAGGACACTACATTCGACTGCTTGTCAGCAGCTGATTGGTCCACTAACCAGGACACTTCTTCAGTATTCAAAATCATGGAAGCGTCCTATGACAGAGGACATTAGGGTCCCTAAGTGGCAGTGCTCCAACACAGAGGCAAGGTCTCCTGCTCATCTGTCAGGTGACAGTGTCCAAAAGAGATAGTCAGCACTTTAAAAGCAGTGTTCAAATCAGTATGAGTGACTTGACAGAGTTTGAAAGGTGTCAGATTGTTGCTGCACGGCTGTCTGGTGCATCTGTCACAAAAACGGCACAGCTGTTTAACGTGGCAAGGGGAACAGTGTCAAGAGTCATGACTGTGTACATCAAACATGGACGCACAGCATCAGCAAAAAAGAACAGCGGGCGCAAGTCAAAGCTCACTGAAAAGGACAGACAGGCGCTTCTCCAGATAGTCGACGAGCACCCCGAGTACACCGCCTGTAAGATAACCTCAGAGCTGAACAGACACCTCTCTCACACAGTTTCTGTAAAGACTGTACGGCGCGAGCTCCATAAAGCCGGTATATTTCGAGGAGCAGCCAATCAGAAAGCAGAGATAGAAACTGATTCCCCAAAGTTGGATGTAATGAACAGTGAGCCTTACAAAGAATGTGATGCACAGACTCTATCTGAACCCCAGGGTTTTGTGCAGAGGTACAACACAGAAGAAGCTGAACCCCAAATCTGAATGTGAAAAATATCACTACTCCCAAAGGTTTTATGACAGGAATAAAGAACCTGAACCTCAGACTAATTAAAAGACGATCTGACCTCATCTGATGGTACATTTCAACCTTTTCATTATGTCCAGATTGGTTGTCCTCATTGTGTTAGCTGTTGTTTTTCTGTATGAATTTGTGCTCATGCAGCTTTTGTTACTTTGCCAAGTCTTTATTTCTTGAGTTTACCAGCAAACATGGAACTTCACATAGGTTAAGAATTATTCAGAATAACTGAAAGTATTAATATTTGAAAATATTTAAGAATATAATGGGTTTTTTTTATTTTATTTAAATGTATCATGAAAATCTCTTATTACAAAAACACAAATGCAGCAAGAATACTGGAAAATAAACACTTGTTCTACTGCATTATTGTGTCTGTATAAAATCCCCCACTAGCTTTCTTATTTACTCTGTTCCACAAGCTTCCTCAGAGAGCTCATAGTGATCACTGGAGATGATCCATCCTTCTATTTTCAGGGTCATAAAACTAGAAAATAAATAATGTTTTATTACTGGAGTAATAAAAGCTTTGGGGGAATTGCTGTTTATTCGTGTTATTTTACAGCAACAGTTGCTCGTCTTACTATGTTTGTTGAAGCAACAGGTTTAATAATTGATATTTGAACAGAATTTCACGTGCTGAAAATGACAGTACTAACGGGACTGCAGCGATTTAGTTTGTTCTCCTGACAGCTGTGCGTGTGAGTCACACGGTGACGTAACACCAGACCCGGAAGTGCAGCGCCAACTACAAACACACCTGTGACAGCGCCGCTGTTACTCTGTGGAAGGCGGTTCACATGTCCAACCGTGAAAGGTTTGACCTGTGTTTTCATCCGTTTTCTGGGCGTTAGGGCGAATATGTTTGCAGTATTTATGTTTTTTATGCAAAGAGCATTTTACACCTCAACACGAACGTGGGAAGTTAGAAAGGTGTAAGGCTACATTTAGCCAGGTTAGCTTTGCTTTCATAGCTTTCTAACGGAATCTGTGCAACAATGACTGATTTTTATTTTTTTTTAAGGTGGAGAGAGCGTTGGGCGGTGTAGTAAAACGCACTCGTTTTCAGCACTTGGCTGATTGAACAGTTTTTAGCTGTCCTATCGCGTTCGCGTCCTGATTAGCTGTTAACCTGTTTGTTTTTGGGGGCTTCTGGATGTGCTGGAGGTGAACTGGTGTAGAGAACACCGGGTATGATTTTCAGAGGCCTGTACTGCGAAGCAGGATTTCGTCTTATCCAGGTAACTTAAGGGTTAACCCTGGGTTTTCTGTACTGCCAAGGTGGTTCACTTCTTACGGAGGTACATCATCATCATGGTAACTGATGTTGCAGACGATAGACATTGGATTAGACATCAACAGGTATGAAGTCACTGACCAGTCTCTCTTGAAAAATCACCATTGAAGATCCCTCTGGTCTCTGTGCAAGTCAGTGACTGTAGAAAAAACGGCTAATCAGAGCAGACATAACTTTTCTGCAGGTAGTAGGAGAGTCTAAAGTTTTTCATTGGTAGGGCCCATTTACATCCAGTACCTATAGACCTTATATCAAATTTTCATATAGGCATAATGTTTGTTTGAATTATAATTTTTTCCCCCTCTCCCTGTTCCCATTAACACCGCCAGTGGTGCAGCTAAAAGAATAAAAACTACAACTTTTTTAAATTTATGTTTTGGGCTTTTAATCCTTTATTTGATTGAACAGTGGGGAGAAGACAGTAAAGCTTGGAGAAAGATACCAAGAAAGTAGCCTTAGGAATCTGCATTATTCCTATAGCGTATGGGTCACCTGCTCATTCAGTGAGCTAAACTGGCATCCCTAAAACTGACTTTTAATTTTTAATTCAATAAAAGACTCAAGTGCAATTGTCCGTTAGGTTGTCCTAACACGTTAACTAACACGTAATAATAATGATTGCAAAGTGAAACAAGCACTTTACTTAAGTCAGAGTTATAATGCTTTTTAAGCAGGCTGAAAGTACAGAACTGTTAGCAAAGTATGCTTAACAATCTTGAAGTAAAAGTTCTCGTTATACAGAAAAGACAGTATCATATTAAGAGTATATTGATGGTAGGGTACCAGGGGTGCCAGTTATAATTCATTCCTATAATTTGTCCCTCCATGCCTCCTGCAGGATGCACACTGGTTGCCAATCAACACAAAGAGACAACTGTGTATTATTGTTTCATTGTGTTTGAAATTTTAACTTCTGGCATTTTCTTCTTTTGTGTGTGTGTTTTGCATTCAGGCCAAGGAGTGAAACCAACCATCTCCATCTACAGTTCTGTGCAAAAGTCTTAAGTCACCTTTTGTTTCTCTATATTTTGCTTCACAAGGAGCCAGGCATGTGTGTAATTTTTTATCAAATATCCAGGCTTTCTGAAGGTCTTTCAACGATTTTCTTTGGACATTGACTTCATTGGAGCATTAAAAAATATATATTTAACTCAAGGAATGAAGAAGTGTCATCTTTAGTTAAATCTACAGAAAATGCCAAAGATAACACGATTTGACAGGCATAAAATAGTACTTTTGCACCAACAAGGTGAACCCCAAAGAACTATCAGTCGAAAACTTGGCATATCTCGGCATGGTGTGCAGTGTGTCCTTAAAAAATTTCAGCAAACTGGACAAGTGGAGGACAAAAGAAGAAGTGGCAGGCCTAAAAAACTATCTACAGCAGATGAACAGTATCTGAAAGTCATGTCTTTAAGAAATCGTAAAAGATCCAGCAAAGACCTGACACAGGACCTGAGAGATGCATCTGGCCCTTCAGTTGATCCAGCTACTGTTCGCCGAAGCCTCATCAGAAATGGTCTCAAATCATTCTTAAAGAAGGGAAATGGGGAGGAAAGGCTGACGTACAGTATACTCAGCAGTGGAATGGATAAAAATAGAGAAGCAGTCAACACTACCCCGTCCAGTATGAGTGAGTTAACAGACTTTGAAAAGGGCCACATTGTGGGTGCGCGGATTGCAGGACTATCTGTCAGCGAAACTGCCCACTTATGTAACGTATCAAGCCAAACAGTGGAGAAAGTAATAAATGCTTATAATGAACACGGATTTACTCCATCAGCAATGAATAAAAAATACAAGTCCCAGAAAAATGCCGGTGCTACTGAATCCAATGCAAGACCAGTTCCTGACTCTAAGACTGAAAAACGAAATTCTGATGAAGACATAAACACATCTGTATCCGAGATCAAAGATAATGAGTAACTTGGTCTGATGTGTTGTATTTTGAGCTTCCAGTTGTATTTGGACTGTTTATATGTTGATAAAGCAACAGGATGCCTTTATTTAACCCACGGTTTCCATCTGTGTTGAACTTTTTCATTTATTCGCGTTTTCATTTTTTTTGAAAGGGTTCAAAACGCTTTACTTTTTTTTAGTTGAGATAGACTTCTACATAATGCCTTCACAAACCTTCATTTCTTTTCCAAGCTGGATGTGAGCAAACATGCATCTCTGTGCACACTGAAAAATATTCATAACAGTAGTTGAGCTTAAAAATATTTAACAGTATTCCATTAAAGTTATAATATATTGCTCCTTATTTATGGACCGATGTTTGGCTGTGAATGTGTCGCCTGGTTTACACCATGTGTTTGTATTATATTGTAAAGCATAACCTTTTTATTATGCATGCATCATGAAGACTTCTGCTATCTTCTCTGAATTACTAAGATTTTATTTTAAAAGGTTATGTTAAAAGGTTATGACTGGAGAATATCAATCCATCCAGTTTGTAAACTGCTTATTTAGCTCAGGATCATGGGAGTGGAAAATGTGTAATGTTTTTCACCCATTCACACACGTGTTCATGCAAGCACGTCATTTTTATTACTGTTACTGTAATATTGAAGCTTTTAGGGAACAATTGTACTATCTTATTATATACAGACAACAGCAGTTGCTCATTGGGTCTCCCACCTTCTAGAAAGTGAGTTGTCGATTAACGAGTTCCAATAAATAATAACTTGAGCAACCTCAGACACATCATTTCATTTGTAATAAATAGATATTGTTACGTCCCCCTGCGGGGAGTAACGTGCACGAGCACACGAAAGTGTCTGCTGGTAACACAGGGTTTTAATTTTGACACAGAAGCTCAGAACACAACTACAACAAAGGCTGCACAGAGCCCGCAGTTATGGCCACGGGAGGGCTCTAAACACAAGCGCCCAACACAACACAAGTAGTAGTCAAAGTCTATGAAGAGGGGACGGACAGCAGGCCAGGACGCCACACGGCCGTTCACAAACAGCTGTTTTTCCACTCTCGTGGAGAATCCGTCGCCTTTTATCTTCTTAGGTGCACCCGATCCACCAATCTGTAACTCAGAGGAAGGCCCCTGAGTTCGTGGGAGCCAATCGCAGACGAGGTCTGGCACAGCTCAATTTGCATAGCGAGCCGTAGGAATCCCCGCAGCCCATGGCACACGAGCCCTGGAATCACACAGAAACGATCCTTTTCCCGTCCCCGGGTCCCAGGGCCGTAACAGATATAACTATTAATCATATAAAAAATAAAATTTACTATGTGGGTAAATGTTTTTTTTTTTGTCTCAAGAGGCCCTGTATCTGACAGGGGATATAAAGAATATTGTATAAACAACCCCTAATGCGTGAGAAGTTGATATGTTTCTCTATTATGAGTGCAAGGTGAGGTGGTTGTAGCTGTTGTGTGCGGGTGCGCATGCGTCTCACATAACGCAGCATCAGACCCGGAAATGCGAAGCCAACCGTAAACACAGCTGTGACAGCGCTGCTGTTACTTTCTGGAAGATGGCGTACGTGTCCAACGGTGAGTGGTTTCTCCTGCTTTAACGGTTTCTTCGTTTGTTTGATATTTATTATGTCTTTTTATACATTTTAGAACATAAGCCCAGCATGAATGTGTGAAAAGTGCTAGGTTACATTTGGCCATGTTGCATGTTAGCTAGCCTGGTTGAATCTGCGTAGCACAAAGAAGTGCTGAGCTGATGGACGTTAGGTGGCCTCTTAAAACTTGGTCGCTTTTCCAGAATTTGATATATGACTGCGACTTGGTTTGGGCTTCAACTTTACAGTGGAACGAAGTTTATCTTCGCCTTAAAATTGTTTTGAAATCTGCTGCAACTCGTTTGTGCCCTGATTAGCTGTTAGCCTGTGTGTACCGAAGGCCAGCTGAAGAGTAAATCCGGGTTAACGACTGGCTGGTGCACTAATGAATATTATGCATTTATTGCTGTTTTGCAATGTGAACAACATCACAGATCCTGTCTGACCCACCTCTGTGTTTCTCCAACAGGTCAGGTCCTGGACAGCAGGACTCCATGGCGCCTGTCCTTACTAGTTGATCTTTTCTGGGGTGCAGTGGAGTTTATCTGCCTCTTGTAAGTCAAATGAGCATTGAATAAAACAAAGTAGCCACCTTCACTTAACTTAATGGATGAGTGACCTTTTGAATAATCATGAATATTTCCACTGCCTGTATTTAAGGTTCGTCAAGAGTTATTTGATTGTACTTACTGATGTATTTTAATTTGATTTTCTACCGTCAAAAGACGCTGCCTTCCTCTAAAGACAGATGACTTACAGTTTCTCTAATACTACTAACCTGTTACCTGTAAAACTAATTGGAATGTGGTGTAGTAAACTTACAATATAGTGAGCATACAAGAGGCTTTACTTGGAGCCTCCACTATGATTTATTCTGAATTAAGCACAAGCCCCCATTCCTTTTTTTTTTTTGTCTTTTATCAGTTTTAAAACCATTTTTCACCCTGACCTGTCAAAGAATGGAAGTTCTGTTTCATCACGCTTCACCGACGGCAGAGGGTAAGTCCCTGAAGCACCATTATTTGTGTCACACGCACACACACACTGAACACCAATTCTACACTACCCTCTAAGCTGTCTTATTGAGTATTACATGTCATGTGTAACACAAAGCTAATATGTCTTGATGCATGCTCAATCATCCAGGTAAGTAAATCGCAAAAAGCTGATTCGGTTCATCTGGACGTAGCGTTTTTAGTGGGAGAAACGTTACGTCACTCATCCAAGTGACTTCTTCAGTCTCAGCTGACTGCAGGTTTCCCCAACCTTATACATTTGCATAATGACAGAAACTAGCACCACTGAAGAAGCAATGGGCTGGGAGGTCAGTTCCTTGATCATTAATATGCAAATTCTCATGACCATTGATCAACAACTACTGATCAAAGGCGATGAGTACCATTCACATAGAGTTCGGGAATGGCTGCAATCACAGCATTGTAAGATGTACACTTAGGCCCCCTGCCATAATCCAGAGAATGATAACTGCAGTTTAACAAAGCTGTTGCTGGTTGAATTAATCTTATATTTATACCGCTTGTTCCTACTGTTGCTTTTACAGTCCTCCAGGTCCCCCTGGTGGCAGAAGGCGGATGGGAAGAATAAACCATGGTGCAGGGCCCACTCCTCCACCAATGGGTGGAGGAGGATGAGGAAGGTGAGAATTGTATTTCTTTTATCACTCCATTTCAGTATCAGCTCATTTGTAAAGTGAAATGAATTTTAAAGCATGAATGACACAGAAACAAAACTTGCATGCCAGTTTGCTGTGTATGTGCCTGTGTAGTCATATTGGTGGAACTGTTTTTGTAGTATTCTTGTTATGTCTATTTGCATTTCCTTACCAAGGTTACATTGTACTGAGTTCTAGATAAGTGCTGCTTTTGTGTAATAACTATTAGGGGTATCGTGATCTGATCACTTGATCCTGATGAGATCAATAACAAAAAATACTGTAGGGTGGCGAGTGGTACCACAGCCTCCTAGTAGATGCACCTATGGCATTGCCATCACCCTGCGGAATAGTCACCCTCAGGCTTATATAGCTGGATGGTAAAAAAAATTTACTCCTTTTTTATGCATTTCAAAATTACTCATTATAACTTATGGATGCATTTAGGTTATTACCTGGTGGGACCTAGCCTAAAAATACAAAACGCATGTTCTTGAGACTATGTGTACTTTTAATCTGGTTATAAGTGGCCACAATATGAAAACATTGCCTGACTGTTATTTTACCTGCTCTCCTCTCTAGGTAAACGCCTACACGTGCAGTGTAGGCATGGGGCTTTGCGCAGTGTCTTAGAAGCCAAGCAAAGGTGATAAAGTCACAGTGCTAAGGCCCTTCCTCATCAGCTGCCACTGCTACAAGCAGTTTCTTGACACCTTTCTGGGAATTCCTTCACGTAGGGGCCAGAACGGCTGATACAGCAGCTATCCATATCCTCATTTTCTGCTTCAGCTTTTCCAACTTCTTAGATATGTGTCATGATTCCTGGGAGTCATCAGCTAATGTGTTTTTGTATCCTTCTGTTGAATAAAAAAATACCACTGAGTGGGTCTCCTGCTATTATTGCCACATTTGGTAATGACACAGCTTGGTTCCACAAAGAGTTGGTCAGTACTAATAGCAGTATCACACCTTTGGCTCAGCACTAATTGTGTTAGGATATCTAAAATGAGTGGATAATTTGATAATGGTACAGGTATACATTGTCTTGTCAAATTGCAAAAGTTGTTTAAGACTTAATTATATCAGAGTCTCGTATGTGAATAATATATAATTCCAAGAAGTACACTTAATGTTTCTATCAATTCCAAATATTACCAAGTATCGTGGGTTTATTCCAGACATCCATGAACATTCAGAGTATTGCAATACAACTGCAGTACATGACATAAAACTGTCAAACTTGTATAATACTGTTCAGAAGTAACAGAAATATATCTGCATTGTCTTAAACAGCCAGCAAAAACCACACTGGTGACTGTTAAAATTGAATTATACTGTCACACTATGTATAAAGTTTAAGGAATTAAATCTCGTTTTTTCTGGAAAAACAGTTCTCCCTCTTCCTTTATTTACTGAAGAAAGGAGTTCCACAGTTTGCCAATTACATCCTTCTGCAGTCCACTGCACGGCAGATCAGTTTGAGTCACAGTTTCGAAGTAAGAAGTTTCACCAGACAAAGGCAGCTCTTTCACGCAGCATTCGGACACCAAAGCGATTCCATTCCCTCTGGTGGATCCACATTTCCTGCGTGGTGTCCAAACACGCCAGCACGGCTCCACCTTTCCATGATATCAGCCGAGGATCCATGTCCTAGAGCGCATAACGTGTCATAAAAATATTACAGGATCACTCTGCAGTATAAAGTTACCTGGCTTTTGGAGGCAGATGCAGGTCTGTGACCTTTTCTGAGACGTATCTATCAAGGTAATGTTGGGGTACCTTTGGACGTGTGATAACTTCCACGTTGTCTACCAGCCTTCTGAAGGACGGTGGCATCTTGTTAATGATGCGGTGAAGAAGGAATTCCTGAACTCCATGAAACATGAGCCCCCCTCCCACAACCAGGATGGAGCTGTACATCTTTCGTTTAGTTTCATCTGATGCTGTAAATGAAACGAGTACAGAGGCTTAAACAGGATATCCCATGGAAATTTTTATTCTCATCGATAGATTAAAGAGTGCTTAGAATATTAAAAAAAATAATAACTTGGATCACTTACCACAGCAGTCGATGCTATGCAGGACTGCCTTATCTAATCCTAATGCTTTGCTCTCAAATTGGCTCATGATGGCCGTCTTCCTGGAGAAATGAGCAGACACAGGCTCTTCCACCTCTCCTGCTCCCATCAGGGACTCCCCATGGGCAGGCCCAAGCTCTATTTCCCCCTGCATCCCTCCTCCTCCACCACCACTCCCACAGCCCCTGGGTAGATCTGACAGCTCCCCAGTCCCTCCCTGACTGCTCATCTCCCCTTCCAAACATCCACTTGGTCTGGAAATAACCTTCCTGTCTGCAGCTGATTTGGAGGACTATAGGGGAAAATAATTGAGTAAGTAAAAAACTGGCTGAGAACCATTAGGTTTCAGTCTATGAAATGTGTGTGTTTGTGTTACCTGGTCCTGTTTGCTCTGTGTAGCAAGGAGGTAGTGTTCATCATGAGGGTCCTCTGAGTCGCCTTGGGAACGGAACTGGAGCGATGACATCTTCTGACCTACAATCCCAAACGTGGTCGGGTAAAAAAGGCCCATGGGTGCCTATAAAGAAGACAGAAAAGTCTTTCAGCACCAGTATCAAAACAGCATCATCTTTACCGTCTGATATAATTACCTGTAGTTTCTCATCCCCAAGTCGAACCTGGTACAGAAGAGCTGGGGCCTCTGGAAAACGTGTCTGAAATTCATGATCTTGTAGCCCTGATATGTCCTGTTAAGAGAAAGCAGACAAAAGATTTGGTAGTTAATATATACTTAAAATTGCTCCATCAATTATTTAGATACCTTAAATACTCAAAGATGCTAACAGATTATCGTAATGCACAGACACTAACACCCTCCCACTCTGACCAACACACACTTGATCTAGATGGCAGAAGGTCTCTTTCAGATGCTGCAGGAGCTGACAGTCCAGTCTGTTAGACAGCTGACAGTCTCTGTAGGGAAATCCTGCCCTCTGCAGGAGCCAGAAGAAAGTGCGGGTCACATCTGAGCCACCATACGCTAAACACAACCTGCGAAGTCCCACAAATACAAGATACCATGTAATACATCTGCTAAACAATGCAATAAAAGCAGGAAGTGAAACTAACATGCCTTTTAAAATGAAATGTTGAACATGTCACTGTTCTGTGTTTGTTGTCCGTGACAAGTGGGTCAAATAATTAAATATTAAATATATTTAATATTAAATAATATTTAATATTAAATGTAATTAAACAAACGTGGGTTTCAGCCCCACCTGGAATTTCGATGCGACACTCCGTCCTCCACACAGCAGATACTGGTCTTCTGGTCGCCTACATCCACAACGCAAGCGCTACTCAATCCACTGCCAAAAGTAGCACACACCGACTCTTGGTGCACAATGATAGCTACACACAAACAGAAGAGGGATTAAGTTGCTGGAAACAAAGACATTTCCACTTAGTAATCCTAGCTCTGTGTGACGATTTGCATGTGTAATACCTGAGAACCCCATATTACGCAACAGCATGTTCACAACCTCTTTGATGTGCGGTCTGTTGTAGATGTCAGGGACCAACAGGATACATCTGTAATACTAAAAGAAATAATGTGAAATGAGAAACTGATGATTAATTCAGATGACCATCTGTTTGAAAGTTTATGGAGCACAAAGTCTCCTGTTTGCTTTGAGGACAGTTATTTAAAGGGTTCTTACTGATTCAATTTTTTATTCTGTATTCTGATTTAAAACCGTCTTTTGATGAGCAACTTTCAATGATCCACATCCTCTACAGAAAAATAACCCCACACATGCACAGAGCCATGCAAAGGTTTTGAGCCCCTCATACCTTTATATTTTGATTAAAAAAAACAGAAAGTAGTCTTCAGAAAGAGTTCTCCAAGATTCTTAAATGACATTGAAAGCTCTTCTTTGGATGTTGGCTGCCTTTTGTTCTGTTCTCTGTCAAGATGACCCCACACTACTTCAATAATGTTCAAGTCCATGCTCTGGGGAGGCCAATCCATGACTAATAGTGTCCCATTGTGTGTTTTTCTATCCAGCTATTCTTTTACTGCACTGGGAGTGTGACCATTGTTACACTGAATAATGAAGGCACTGTCCATTCAATGCTTTCCAGATGATATTCCATAATGGATCAAAAGGTGAGTGACTGAAAGGCTGTAGAACTGTTACTCAATTGCAGAAGCATGATAGACAGATAGAAAGGGTCTTATTTTTTATATTAATATAAAGAAATGAGGGATGGCTCAAGACTTTTGCATGCTGCTATAGAACTGAGAAGTTTGCTCCTACCTTTAAATCTTTGAGCGGGATCTCCAGGTGCTTCTGAATGACATGACTCCAAATTGTTTCAAGGTCAGCCAGGACAGCAGTGAGTGAGCCTCCAGGACCAGCATGCACATTGAGCTGACCTCTGACTACAGGCCAGTGGATGTTGTAACAGTCTGTTGGATTCACATAAAGAGCCTGTGCAATAGCAGAAATGCAGGGGGTGAATACAAATGAATCAATCAGGGCTTTAGGAAATGAAAATGGCCCAACAGGTCATATTTCACAGAAGTTACAAGCTTGCTCAAACGCATTCACCGACCTCCTCTCCGACCAGATAAGGAGGATGGTGGGCTGTGTTTGTCCACTTCACTCTGGAGCTGCTGTCTAGCACCGCAGGACGGATCTGACAGTTATACGCTCTGGCCTAAAAACACACACACAAAACCGAACCACTGCTATAAGAAAATACCTTTATGGATTAACATAATCAGTTAATGAAATGAGTTATTTTCCATATTGTATATCAGCCATTCAAGCCTTGCTTACTTGCTATAGCACCTTAAGGTCTTTATTTCTTTATTGTATAAGCTAGAAGAGAATCACACTGCATTATGTTGCTTACCTCCCTCGTTTCTCTTTTGTAACCATACCTGATCAGCAGACACAGGAGTCCTCCGCACTCCGTTTGACATCTTCTTGGACCATATAGCCTGATCAACCATTTTAAGGCCATTCTGCCTCTGCTCGTTGCTTTCTGGTTTCTGTTAGACATTAAGACAAAACGAGAAGGATAAACATTTAAAAATGAGCCACCGTGAACTTAATTTGACAACGGTGAAGTTGTGAGGGTGCACCTGGTTTTGAGTCACATACATTTAGACCTTGTCTCAACAGCCATGCGTCTTCATAGCGGGGCTGTCCATTTTGCTTGTGCCTGCGTGCTATTACATGTGGGACCGTCACTGGAAGGGTGTCCGTTGCTCGGCCAATGCGGAGCGTCCTCGATCCAGGGTGGATGACAACGACAAAATTGCTCTGTATTTGCTGTGAAATATAAAATGACGTTTAGAGTTTCACCAAACAACAGAGCCGGATGTGCGATGGTCGGTTGCGTTGTGGGCCTGACGACACTCGATGGAGGGCATTGAACAAGCTGTACCTATTCAGAACCATGATAACAGAGTTCTGGCTGATTGGAGCTGGCTTGGACCTGGATTATCGAAGAACAAAGAAAGCGATTACAGCTGTTCAAACCCGCGACACGATTGACGATGGGCAAGCCGTGAGTTCTCAGACTGTGTTTAGTGAACGCAACACTGATAAGATCTTGGAGAAGCTCATAGCTCTGCAACAGGAATTGAGAGACCTGATGACCAGTGATGGACATTTAGACCAACTGTGAAATTGTTTGAACCCATAACAACCATCTCCTTCATGCGGCTACCCAAGGCCAACAGTGGCCAGAACAACAAATCTCCCTGATAAGACTGTTTTGACTATCTGCTCCTATCCTTCATGGTCACCTACTTCAGCTGGAGGACTGTTGACTTTTGCTTAACCGGGAGAAAGGACACTCTCCCTCAAGTTGAACACAGGATTCACACACGCAAATCTCTCATGTACACTGACACAGACATTGGCCACTAGTTTTTGGAAAATGACTGCATGGATTTGTTTCCGTACAAGGACTCTGGTGAGGTCAGAGCTCTGTGCAGGATAGTCTACATCTTCCATACCACACTGGAGTTGTTGTCAAAATGTTAGACGTGCATTAATGCCAGCACGAAAACTAAAACATTGCATGCTGTATCATTAAGTTTATGCCTTTAAAACCAGCCCGAAACGGATCGTGCTTGCAGCCAGTGGCCATACGACTTCTTAACCCAAAACCTAGACACTGACTGCTAAACCTAGTTTCGTACGTTTTACCAAATCTAAGCTCCTGAACCTTAAAAACAGGAGCTTAAATGTGCAGGTCAAACCGGGAGGGTAAACACGTGTTTTCAAGCCGTGTGATTGAAAAGAAAAGAAAAAAAAGGTCAATAATCAAGAGCTGAAATATTTCAATATCAATTTAATCTCAACAACTTTGAGCTTTAACCCTTGTTGTCACATGTAGCAGGCTACAGACCCATTTAGCAACAGTGTATTCAATATACACGATCGTAAATGCACTATCACAGTAGTTTAGCATCTGTCAAGTCAGAACTAACTGCCCATGAAAAATACAAATGCTACGTTATAGATTTCTGACACTACATACGGTTATAGATCATGTGTACAACAGCTGAGTACATTTTGCGACTCACCTCTTGAGGAGGCTCTGGTATCGCCGGAGGAGCGATGGGTCTTTTCACCCCGCGCTGCTGCTCCTTCTCTTTCTCCCTGTCTCGCTCCTTTTCTTTGTCCTTCCCGTTATCCTGCTCTTTCTCCGCCTGGGTCATCGTCTCCTTTTCACTTAATCCACTAAATACTTAGAAATGACGAAGTCACGGTCTTCTAGTCCCCACGAGATGGTTCGAAATTGAACCACAAGCTAACGCCGTTGTCTTTCGAAACGTTTACTTCCGTGTTTGGTCACGTGGTGCAAAATTTCGATTTCTATTTGTCCAAAGACTTCTCCTCCGCGCGTCTGTTTTGTTTGTTTGTTTGCTTGGTTTCTTAAAAAATACGTTTCTATACTTTTTTTTGTGTTTTTTTGTTGTTGTTGTTTTGTTTTTTTTTACGTTATATGATATTGCAGTGTTTGTGATTACATAAGACATAACGACTGACGATAACAGTGTTTCTGTCAGTGACGATAACTGCATTTCTTATTATGTGGAAAAACCTAGATGTACTGTTGAAACCACACTTCTTTTTCCTCATATTTAGATATCTCTGGGATTAAATGTGCAGATAGAGTTCTTTGCATTGTCAAAAAGGGAACAGCACTTCCCTAAAAAACTTTAATACTGCAATAATAAAATATTACCATATATATTTTTCAGTACTGTGACCATGAATTGGATAAACAGTTCAGAAAATAGGATAGTCTCCAGCGACCACCATCGGTTCTCTGAGGAAGCTTAACATCTTGTGGAACTGAGTAAATCATAATGTTAGTGGGGGATTTTATACAGACACATTAATGCAGAAGAACAAGGGTTTATTTTCTAATAATTCCCATAAGTTTCATGTTTGCTTTTGAACTCATAAAAAAGGCTTGGGGGTAATTCCTTTGAACTAGTCTGAGGTTCAGGTTTCTTGTTCCTGTCATGAAGCCTTTGGGACTAGTGATCTTTTTCACGATCAGATTTGGGGTTCAGCTCTTCTGAGTTGTACCTCGGCACAAAACCCTGGGGTTCAGATAGAGTCTGTGCATCACATTATGTGTAAGGCTCACTGTTCTTTACATCAAACTTTGGGGAATCAGTTTCTATCTCTGCTTTCTGATTGGCTGCTCCTCGAAAGATACCAGCTTTATGGAGCTCACGTCGTACAGTCTTTACAGAGACCGTGAGAGAGAGGTGTCTGTTCAGTTCTGAGGTTATCTTACAGGCGGTGTACTCGGGGTGCTCATCAACTATCCAGAGAAGCGTTGGTCTGTCCTTTTCAGTGAGCTTTGATTTGTCATAAAATTATGACCCTGTGAGGATTATCTAGGCACAAACCCCGCTGGAATACTCAAGACCTTTGAACTCGTGCGATGAATCAAGACTCACAAATCTCTGTCTTTCACGGGGCCCATGCGAAGAGCTGGTCAGCCTTCACCATACCAACTCTGATTTCTTCCCCGCGTGTCCCACCTTTATTACACACTTCATGAATATGCAAACGATTGACATACATCATTGTTGCTGGGCAAGTTGTGTCATAGAGGCGCAAGACATATGGAAACAACTCCTTATTTGGCCCATATGTTCTTAGCTGACAGCACATATATGAAGGATCTACACAGAACATATGCTTTCACAAGAACATGTTTTAGGCACGTACTCATAGTTCATTCTGTACAAGACAACCTCTGCGGTGTTAATGCAATGTTTTATAAGCAAGGACAGAGCTGACTAGATTAATATATTTATATGAAAGCGGTTATATATCAAATGACAACTTCATAATCGGTTCCAACAGACCCTCTGTCTAATATGGAGTTGGTCACCATTCTACTGCCACAGCAGCCCTGACCCATCGAGGCATGAACTCCACTAGACCCAGTGAAGGTGAGCATTTCTTACAAAATCATTTTTGTGCTAGGTTATAGTATTCCGCTGAAAGAGGTCACAGCCATCAGGGCATACCATTTCCATGAAAAGGGGTATATGGTCTGCAAACATGGTCAGGTAGGTGGTACATGTCAAAGTAACACCAAATGGATGGTAGGACCCAAGGTTTCCCAGCAGAACATTGCTCAAAGCATCAGAGTCCCATACACAACAAACTGCGATGCACTGTGTATTCTACACGTTTCTATCAGAACCAGCATTAAATCTTTCAGCAATGTGAGCTACAGTAGCTCGTGTATTGGATTGGACCACGTGGGTCGGCCTTTGCTCCCCACATGCATCAATCAGCCTCGGTCGCCCATGACCCTTTTGCTGGTTCACCACTGTTCCCTCCTTGGACCACTTTTGATAGATACTGACCACTGCAGACCGGGAACACCCCACAAGAGCTGCAGTTTTGGTGATGCTCTGACCCAGTCGTTTAGCCATCACAATCTGGCCCTTTTCAAAGTCACTCAAATCCTTACGCTTGCCCATGTTTCCTGCTTCTAGGCCATCAATCAGCAGCTGACAAGCTGTTAAATGTAGTGTCCTCTTTGGGCCTTAAAATAATAGAGAAAGCAGTTAGACCAAATGAAATAAACAAAAAAGGGACCCCCCCCAGTACCTGAAGCATTAATGAGTAAGGAGCTGTGCACAACTATGGACACAAAGTCATGAAGTCTAAAGAAGTGAAATTGACATGATATTATTACTGGTAAGATCAAATTTAATCAACAATTACAGGCTATAAAGGCATACACAAAGGAGAGAAATTAAATGGCAAGCAAACTAAGAATCTAGCTGAACATAATTAACGATAAACAGAACTCAGGAGTCTAGAAATAAATAAAAGCGAATACTGTACATATATCACATAAGGGGCGATCATTTGAAAGAGATTGGGAAATAAACTATTTTGAGATTAGACCCTATCAGCAGAGTCGATGAATGAAGTAGGACAGGAGTCCAGTTATTTTGTCCCTCGCTGCACCCTCCTGTCCTCAATTGCCACGACACGGTTTCGATATTTCCTGGCAGAGAGCATACATCTTTGAGATCACAAAAAACATTTGTAGATACACAAATTGTGTAATATTATTGTGTAATACTATTGTGTAATACTATAAAACAAAGATGAAATATGTCCACCACGACAAAACAATATTTATCGTTACAACACAAGAATTTCATAATTTGTTGTCAAGAATGTCAACAAAAGTTTCATAATTGACTGGATCAAACCCATGGAGAGTGCCATGGATATAAAAGTGTGACGTTTGTGTTTTAACAGTAACTCTACAAATCTTTTGTTCAAAATACTTAAAAATGAAAATAAAACATTAAAAAATTTTTAAATATTTTGAAAACGCAATTTAGAAAAGAGTAATAAGTTAATGTTTTAAAAATTAAAATTAGAATACAGATTTCTTTCCCCACTCCTTTATTTCCTCTGTGCATTTCTTTTTCCTTTTAGTTATTGGATTAGTTTCTCCATTAGTCTTTCCTCAGCCCGAGTCTTTTGGTCTTTTTTCTGGTGGGAAAACAGCAAAGCAAATTAATCATGTGACGCAATGTAAGGATCTGTTAGAGAGAGACGTGGGTGGGCCACCTGGATTTTTTTTAACCTTGCTGTTTGCACAAAATTTTGCGTTGCTAAGGAAAC
>VURO01019744.1:52607-63217 GCA_015108175.1 Pelvicachromis taeniatus
ATTCCCTTCTACTATGATATGTAGATTGGTGATTGAAATATTGTGCTGGGCATAGCTTAGAAAAAGTGCCACTTGTTCATTAAGTTAAAATCTTGGGGGAAAAAAAAACCCCTCACTCATTATAGTTGATAATGTTTATAGTTTCAAGGACAAGAAGAATGGGGAGATAAAGTAATACCATTTACCCACAGTACAGCCTGTCAACATGCCCTTAGTCTCTCTAACATGCCATTACATGGCCAGTGGTGTGTGAACTTGACCGTGTGTGTAGCGGCTTGTTCAGCCAGGATGTGCACATATATTCATGTATGTACGAGATGTCCAGCCATGTAACTCACATCCCCTGAACTCAACTGATGCTTCACATGAAGTGTGTCTACTACTTCCCACTAAGTAATGACAACATAAAACATGTTTATGACCATAGTACTCACTCAAATGGCAAAGGCAAGCATATACCGAACACATATATGTGTTAGGATATATATCACTACGCTAAACAACATCATCCACAGCTGTTTCTTTTTGTTTTTTTTTTTGTCAAGTTTGGATAGATAGGGGGGAGACTGTGCTGAAAAGGAAGAGGAAGACAGAGGTCAGGGTGGCCAGTAGAGTGACAGCGCCAGGGTAGTAAGTGTTAGAACTGATAAGAAAAAAGGTGAAACAGTGTGAGGTCTGCTGTCTATCTAGCCTGTCTCCATAAAGTTAATAAACTGCTCAAGAACAAAGCATCATGGCCATCAATCATTCCAAAATGGGAAGTAGGAGAGGCAAATTGAAGAGGAGGGGAGGGATGAAGGGCAATTGAGCAGGACACAAGGGAATGGGTCAAGGTCGAGAAGAGAAGTTGAGAGAAAATCCACAGTTGGTGTTATTGTAGGACTGAATGGCCCAGATATTTGCTGACCTTGTCCTTGATCCCTATTCTGCTGGATGCCCTTTCCCTATCAGAGGAAGGGATAGACTGGAGGAGACGACAGGCCAGGAAAAAAGAGAGAGATAAAGTTTGACATACTATAAAAATGTCTTTTTGGAGAGAAGTAGAATAAGACTACTAGATTAAAGGCATTCATGTCAATGTAAAAAAAAACATTCATTTCCTTCTGTCTCTACCTTTAACAGCTGCCAGAGCAGAACCTAGAAAACTTTGATTCCCACATTCAGACATTGACTCGAATTGGCCTCATTACTAACACAGCTATCTGAATTTCTGATCTAACACAAACTTTCCAGGTGTTTGTGTGTTCATGTGTGAGCACATATGCCCTCCCGTCTCTTGCACTGTCTTTGTGTTCACCTTCTTGGCACAGATTAATTAGCTTCTATAAATCTAGGTGGAGTACCAGTTGTCTATGTAATGAGCAGTGTGGAGTGAATAGGCGGAAAATTAACATTAAATTGCACATCATGCTCTGGGTCTCAGTGTATGGCAGCTCACCTCATTTTCTGAATAAGAACAGCATGAGGCACAGATGTTTCATCTTGACTTGGAAAATATTTCTAATTCCACTCTTGTTATTAATAAGAAAGGGCTTCTAACAACCTTGACTGAACTCCCCATGATGTGCTATTAGCAAAGAACACAATTTAGTCGTTGACAGATATTTTTGGCTTTTGATTAGTTGCTGTTTTCTCAGACAAACCACGTTGGATTTTGGGGTGCGTGTGCTTTTGTTTTTAATAAAGCGTTTTACAGACATTAGCATCAGTTGACTTCCCCATCTGAAATAGTTTTGTGGACCCTATTTGCTTTTGTCAGTTTCATCTAAAATGATGCGAGTCTGCTATAACCCCAGTGTCTCTGTCTGATGCTGATTACCAACTAGCCATGGCCTGGCTGAGCTGCTGTATATGTAGCATATGACACAGCTGGAAACATCTATTTCTTCCAAGCAAATATGGACACAGAACTCAAAGGTCACCACCAGAAAATCAGAAATAGGGTCCATTTGTTTTTTTCACATACATACTGGGGAAAAATCTCAAACCATTTCTAATTTCTTTAAATAATGCTTCCAAGGAGTCAAACTTTCTTGTACTTTTTCAAGTGGTTTTGAGCAATACTTTTCTGGGCTTTCTGAAGGTCATTCAAAGTTTTCCTTTGAACAATGACTGCTTTTTCGCTCATTTGTAGTCCAGTCCAGAACGTTTCTTAAGCCACTTAACACTGAACTATGAATCATTCATTCAAAAGGCACCTAACTCACAGCCAGTGTTGTGTCTACACAAAGCGTACAACTTAGCAAAGAACAAGTTTTAAATAGCATCTTTAGGTGATTTGTTAGAAGCAGCCTATCACAAAAACACATAATTTTTCACATTAGCTTAAAGTGTGAAGGCATAAAGTTGCACACAAAAGATGATTACAAAAGTAGAAATATGATGAATGCATCTAATCCTCCAATTCTCTATCTAGTATTTAATGAAGCCTCATCAGAAATGGTGTCAATGGAAGTTGGCTTTGAAGAAGCTGTCCATAAGGAAGAAACACAGGGAGAAAAGGCTGGGGTACCCAAAATTATACAACAACTAGACTGAAAATCAGGAACTGGTATATTTAGGAGATTAGGATAGGAAAGGATAGGAAAAAACAAACAAAGAGACAGAAAACCCAAGTCCGTTTCCTTTTAGTACTGTGATGTCACGTGATGGTTTCAAATACACGCACACATGTAAAGCGCCTTGAGGCGACTGTTGTTGTGATTTGGAGCTATATAAATAGAATTGAATTGAATTGAAAGCAGGGAGACAGAGACTGCAGAGACATGCAATAAAGTACCCCGGACTTGAACCTGGGCTGCTCAATTTAGTCTCTAGTTGTGGGATATGGTCACATGCTCAACCATGTGAGCTAAAGAGGCATCCCAGAGCTGTAATTTTTGGTTGCCATTATTATGTACTGAGGTGGTCAGTCGAGGGATAAATCAGTGAGTGACTACAGTCATTATAAAACATGGTAGAGGCTCTGTCATGGTTTTGAGATTTATTTAAACTCATTGGGGGGGGGGTCTGAATGCAGAAAAGTACCGTCAGATTTTGGGCTGCCATACCTTCTGGACAGTGTCTGATTAGAATCAACTTCCCTGGCAACACGGTAGTGATTCCTAAACACATTGCCAATGCAGCAAGAGTGTACCGAGTATTCTAGAATAGGAAAACAGACAGTGGAACACAATCAGTCATGAACTGCCTACCGAGAGCCCAGACCTCAAAGAAAGCTTTGAAATGTCCCTCAAGAAGCCTGGGAGCTATTCTTAAACACTACCTATAGAAATGACAAGCAAACTTGCCTAGGCGAGTTCAGACCGTGTTAAAGAAAACATTTTTCCTGGAACCATGTAGTTAGGTTGATTCTCATGACGTGCTATTTACAGCTCCTTTTGCCAGCTTGTAGCCACCAAGCAACGTAATACAAATGATGAATTAATTAGGAACTGACGCCTTGTCTCATCTTCAGTCACCAAAATCCCTCATCATCTTCATGTCAGGCTTGTGCTTGTCATTTTCTGACTCTCCTCAGTCTTTTTTTATGGCACAAGAGAAAGAGATGTTATTAATAAATTGATGAAATGGTGCTGGGCTATCTTTCATTTTGAGTCTGCATCTTTTCTCTCCGTCTCCCTTCTTTCTCCTTTTGTCCACGGTTCTATCACAGTTTAAGTGTTTTATCCTTATGCAACTAGTTTCTGCCTCTTGGTTCATTTCAGTGGCTGTTGAAAGCCGCTGTGGCTCAAATGGGCGAGCGGTAGAGTTGGGCAGTTCACTCACTGGGAGAATATTTTAGAAGGTGTTTTTTCTTTATCAAATACCTTAATTTATTGTAGTCTGGATTTTAGTTGTGTGCTTGTCTGCATTATAAATTGTACTGTTTATGTGTATCTCTATCACTGGAAACACTGGGTATAAAGAGACTCACCCAAGCCAGTTGGGTCTTTTGTGTGTGTGTGTGAGTGAACTTCTGTGCTTATGACGTGTGTACACTGGTGTATGAAAACACCATGCGCGTTCCTTCCCTCTGTCTGCAGATGCCGTATGAGATTGGACAAGCCCAGTCAAAGCCGTGTGGGATAAATTTAGCTCGTGCTAACACCCTTGGAGGCCTCTTAATAATTGAGAAGGCATCTGCTCCAATTAATGTGGCCCTCTAAATGGAATCCCTATTTAAATTTTCTCTAACTGGGTCACTCTCTTTCTCACTCTTCTTCTTCTCCTCTCTCTCTCTCTCCTCTCTCTCTCCTTCGCTCTCTGCGGTGCAGTAAGGAAGAAAATGAGCTGCCTTCTACTTTTAAATGGTTTTTAGGGTTTCTGAAACATCATCGGGGATGTTTTGCCTGAGGTCTCCCAAGCGCGCACACACACACTGTACACACACACTGTACACACAGTGAAATAAAGTTTTGACAGATTTTTCATGCAGCCCTCTTTTGAATGAGAAAAAGGAGGATCTGGGAACTTCTTTGAACTTTGATATGGCTGATAGATTTAGCCTATTAAATCAAAAACTGGAGGGAGGTGTTACCAGTTGGGTGTATAATGACTGAGTAAGCAGTTACATGGCCTGCCTCCTGGATTCTGATTAGTTACACTTTGAAACGGTTAGTTCTCAAAGTAGATAAAAACTTATTGATTTCCCAACAGCAGGATATTAATTTGAGTAGTTGGCCAGATGAGTGTTTACTCCAAATCATATACATATGTAATCAACAATAAAAACAATTATCAGTATCATAAATACAAAGCAGTAAGCAGTTGAGAGGTTGACTGACATATTTTCATAAAGGTAAAAAAACATTGTTTACTTTAGTTTTGGTTCACATCAACATTATGGGGAGAGCAAAAAATATGACTGATGACCAAATGATCCATTATTTTGAGATGAATTATGTATTCTCTTAACATATGGCAATTTTATCCAGATTTTAACCAGATTTGTCCAAGACCAGATTGGTCTTTAAATTTTGGATTACTTAAAGTAATCGCAATAGCGTTTGACAAATCACATCCCTGTGCTTTTCACCAGCCATAAATCAGATTTATCCGAGTCTGTCACTAAACGGGCTGGGTTTCTCTTCTTGAATCACATCTCTTTTTGTTTTCCAGTGTCCTTAACCACACTGACTTCTCATGCTTCCCTGCTTCACCTCCCTTCGTCTTTACGTAAACAGCCGTGGTATAAAATCATGACTGCTATGTAATCCTCAGTGGCTTTTCAGTATTTGGGCAATCCCTCCTGAGTCACACAAACTGTTTTGTTTGTGTGTGTCTCCACATTTTAGCTTTTCATCTGTCTGCTGCCAAAAGAAGAGGGGGAAAAAAATTAGGGTGCCTGATTGCTTGTGTATTACTGTGCGTATGCATCTGCTTGTGAGTATGCATAATATGTGTGGGTGCTTGTGCTTGGGGGTGGGTGTGCAGTGCTAAAAATAGCTCTATGGGCCATAGCGACAGGGAGCTCCAGTATGCAGCTGGAAGCTGACTCACAGGGTGGACACTTTACTAGATGGATAACACACTGCTCCTTCGCCCTGACCCACTGTACTTCTTTCCTCCTTTCTTTCCTTTCTTGCTTCCATTCGATCTAAATGGCTCACAATTGCAAAAGCTCATATAATTGTAGAAGTCGGCACAAAGATCAGTGACGTGTCTTTTAGCTCTCAACTGAAAAGTTCTCACAGTAGAGTCAGTCGCAATAAGAGGTAGACTGGTGTTTCACAGGCAATGAATAACAAAACACAACATCTACATTGCAAGTACTTTAAGGTTCAGAGTTTTCAAGTATACATATAGTATATTAAGACTTCCAAACTGGGAGAGTTCTTCCAGCAGATCCCTGGAAAGACATGTGAGATCTCTGTACTGAAGAGCGGAGTCTTGGGGACAGCAAAGCTACTGTGCAGGACAAGCTCCTAGGCCTCTGTTAGCAGACCTGAGCTTGAAGGATAAAGTCTACCCACAGTGTGAGTAAGGAATTGATAGATAATTTTTTGGGATCTGCTAGGCTTACAGAAGATGGTCATGAAAAGAGAAAATACCCAGTGAGCGTCAGTTCTCTGGGTGAAAATGCATTGTTGATGTCAGAGAAAAATGACCACGCTACTATGACCTGATAGGACGGCAACAGTAACTTAAATAACAGCTCGTTACATCCAAAGTATGCAGAAAAGCATGTCTGAATGCACAACACATTGGTCAGTATATTGAACCTTGATGCAGATAGGCTAAAGCAGCAGAAGACCACAGCAGCTACCACTCCTGTTATCTAAGAACAGGTCTGATGTGCACATTTCAGATGGTAGGGTCAGATCGTGGCATAAACAACATGACAGGATGGATCCACCCTCTCATCTATCAAAGGTTCAGGTTGATGAAGTTGGTTTAATGGTGTGGGGAATGTTTTCCTGGCACACTTGAAACCTTCAGTATCAACTATACAGCCTTTAAACATTGCAGCTTACTGGGATATTATTGCTGACCATATACATCACTTTATGACCACAGTGTAGCCATCTTCTGCTTCCAGCAGTATAATGTGTCATGTCACAAAGCTCAAATAATCTCAAATTGGTTCCTTAAGTAACAACAGTAAGTTTGATGTACTCAAATGGTCTCCACAGTCAGAATCTTGTAGAGCACCTTTAGGATGTGGTAGAAGAGGAGATTCACATCATGGGTATGCAACTCTGTGATCCTATCGTGTCAATATAGACCAAAATCTTTGTTTCCAGCGGTTTGTTGAATCTGTGCCACGAAGAATTAAGGCAGTTCTAAAGGCAATGATAGAAGCAGCAGTCTACCCTTTTTAAAAACGTCATTGTCAAATAGCTTGCAGTCTAAGTAGATTCAGTTTTGAATAGTACCCACATATGACAAGGAAGAAAGTAAATGGGACAGCAAGAGAAGGAGAAAAATAAGGAGAGAAACAGGTTTAGTTAAAGACAGAGTGAGGTGAATAAGAATGAGAGTGAAAGAATGTCAAATGTCCTTGGAAAAAAAAAAACAACTAAAGGGGAGAGAGAGTATGTGTCTGACATGAATCTGTCTGCTTGTGTCACACTGCGTCTGGTCTCTTTTCACCTCTCCTGTGCCTTGGTGATCTAAATCGAAAAAGAAGTCCTAATGTGAATTTAGCATTCACTCCAACTTGCATCTCGGCACAGTTCTGTCTCATCCTCATGTTATAAAATGAGACAGTGCGGGACAGTCAGAGAGGAGTACAAACTGAAGAGGGAGAGGCGAAAACTGGCACAAAGACAGACTGTATGACTCAGAAAGGGGAGAAATCAGGACTTAGGAGAAAAAAAAAAGTTCAAACTGAGATGTAGGGGAAAAGGGGTGGAGTAAAAGACAGGAATAGTTAATGAGAGAATAACATAATTGCAGAAAACCACAGATTCTGATACACCTGCACCTTTCTACACAGAAATGTTAACCTTCTCCGACTTACATCAAAACCTGCCAACTCACGCTGTAGGTTAAAGCTATTCTAATTGACAGCTACCGCAACTCAGAAAGCGGCTTCTCATCGTCATTGGTTACAATCTCAAAGGTCAGCATGCAGGTGGTTTTAGCCTCAACAAAGCTGCCAAGATTTGGTGTAGAGCACTTCATAAACAATACAATGAACACCAAAGGGGTGAAAGTACCATGTGGTGATTACCAAGTGGCACACAAAGCAGATTTGTGTCTGTAATTTGACTATTGTGCTAGTTTAGCACACATATCTTTACTCCAGTTACAAGTCTTTGAACAGTGGACATTACTGTATGTGCAGGTGCATCTGTCTGTTTTCCTAACAAATCATGTCTAGTTGCACCCCCACTGTGTGTATAAATGCCCCCTATATAATGAAAACACTGGCTCTTCTGAGACACATGTGAACACTCATACACACACAAACACACAACAGCAACTTGGATCATTACCACACAAGCAGAGCCATTCCACATGAGCACCTTTAGCCATTAAAATACACAGCTGAATGGAATACAAAGAATGGCTGAGAATTAATACGTGCTGTGCTTGTTTCAGGGGTACTTACAAGTTTCTTACCTGAATCTAACAAAAGAACTAAACAACCTCAATAAAGTCTAACTTGCAGTTGCTAATTTTAAGCACAAATTACCTTTCACACCACTAATTGTAAATAGAGACACTAGCAGTGTCTGAATGTACTTTTATTTTGGATTGATAATAGCTGTAGTAGTAGTAGAAGGTAGTTGAAGGAATTATGGCAATATAGTGAACAAGAATCATTTATCAGCAAATGTGTGATGCGGACACGAGGTTGGTTATTATGGTGTTTCATGTTGTGAACAACCTTAAGTAACAATGTTGAGTTTTTGCATAGATTTTTTGCATTTTTGTTCTTTTTACAAGAAATTCTTGGTACTGTTTTTTTTTTTTTTTAGTTAAGCTTTAAAAGACAAAAAAGTGTGTGTGTGTGTAATTTGAGAAGATTTACCAATAGCAGTCAACGACTGTTATTATCAGCCTATAAAATTGTGTTGAAAGCTGAAAGCTCTATATTATTAGCTTAAATTTACTAGTTCGCAGGCCTGCTCCGTGGTTATAACACAAAAACAGAACCTACTTGATGGGAAAATGGCATTTTTTATTGTCTCATTATTATCACATGACCTCAAGACCATTTTTTAATGCAAGCATTACACAAATATAACCATTTTGTTGTTAGGAGGTTGCTGTAAAATATTACTATATTATTATAAATTGGTACATATTTCCATTCATACCGATTGTTTCTGGTGATGTCCTATCCGGCTAAATGAGTTACATCTTCTCATTGAGATATAGCATTGTTGCTCCAATGTTAATGCTGTGCTTGTGAATTGGTAATAACATTTTTTTAAACAATCATCTCTATTCTTAGCAAATTAATACCCCTTAAAAATAATGGATAACAAACTGGTAGACTTATATACATTTTTGTCTGTAAAGTCCATCAGGCACATTAGCAACAGCGGGTTCACCTCCACTGTGGGAAGTTTCCTGGTGCAGACATAGGCGGCTAAGAAAAGGGATGGATGGATGGAAAGGGTTCTATGAGGGGATATTCTCTGCTAATTTAAAGACCAATAACACAAAAAACTGTGGCACTTGCTGTTTAATTTTAGAGTCACAGAAATGAAATCATGCCTCATTCTCCGTGTGATAGAGTTGTACACTCTGTCCCTTACAGTTTGATAATTAATTTGTTAATTAGATATACTGATGCCTTGGTTTTTTATGTCCTCTGTAATTAGTTACTAATTGGAATTACATCTCAAGCAGGGACACAGAGAAATAGAGGAAATTGGGTTTTGTGAGGGCACAAATTGATTATGTGCCCTTAGTGTGGTTTTTGTCATACCTGCTTAAACAGCAGGTATGACCCTTGTGAGGGAAAAACATTCCTAAAGCCAAACGACATGGTCAAGAATGTATCATTTAAAAAATACTGTCTAAGAACTGGTTCTACTACAGATAGCACGTTTAAAAGAAGAAAGCTGTGCACTGCATTACATTCGATCCGGCTGACCTTGTTAAGAGAGAGCCTGTCAGTTGGTGGATTTAACTTATGATGTGTATGTGTATTCATTTTCACTTTTTGCTGTCCCCAACACAATTACCTTTTCTGACCCAACGAGGACGAAAATTAACCCAACTGAGAATGTGGAAAACATAGAAGCAAAGAGCAGGACAGAAAAAAGAGCACATGAATGGACAAGGGACAGTTATAAATTCACAAGATTATTTCAGATTCAGAAATGAATACATTAACTTTACTTTACAGGTTAGTGTTGTGAAATCTGGACCCACTCTTGATTTAAACGTCTTTTATATTTTTCAATTGTGGAGAGTAAAATAGCTTTGCATCTCAAAACACTTTGTAAGAAATTACATTTTATTTAGCCAAAATGCACGTTAATTGGATTGTTGATTGACTTAGGAGAGACCTATTACTGAATTTTATTGTGTAAAAAATACATTGGTTTGAAAAGAAATCAACACTGTTGTTTCCTTTAAAATATATTTGTGGATAAAATTGGTTGATTATGAAACTCTGGGTCCGCATTTATAATGTATCAGCGTATATATGCCAAAATATGAAGCCATGAATAATAAAATACTGTCTCAAAGTCATTGTCAACGTGTTAAGTGTTGAAAATACCAGATTTTCAGCATGCAGCACTTCCACTTTAATCATAACTGATTTTAGAAAGGGGGAAACTGAAAGTCTACTTACTTGCTTACTTACAGAGTCTACTAACTCATTATCTGTGATGACAAGACATCACCTGAGTGTCTGCCTAGTGTTAGCTAACCACCAGGGATGGACAGACTAAAGTCCAAACAGGGCACAGATAAGACTCCGGTCTTTTTTCCTCTTTAGATGCATTTCACTTTTTGCTAGAAGCCAGTGTTGGCTGACTATTGTAACTGAACTGTTGCAGATCTGCACAGACTGTCACTATTCACCTATATTTATGTATCTAGCTAGCCTTACTGAAGAGGAGAGAAAATAAAGGCTTAATAAAGACGTTTTTAAAGTGTCAGGTAATCGGCAAACACACAAACGGTTTGTGTCTACAGTTTGTTATACAGTGTGTTGC
>VURO01019745.1:0-18495 GCA_015108175.1 Pelvicachromis taeniatus
GTACAGTGCCAAAAGAAGCAGTGTTACTTAACAGAAAAAGGCTAGTGTTAAAATATGCTACATGTAGCTTTACTCATTGAAATATAAATAAAATCAAACTAAATTTCTTCAAGATAAACACAAGTGTAAAGTGTGCATTTGTGTTATGTCCCGATTAAACTGGAGGACAGAGTGTTAAACAGTTTCTGGGTCATTTATGCAGAACAGAAAGAGAAACACGGTGAATCACATTGATATCATTGTGGAGGTTTTCGGACAGACCAGCTCTCATTTCTCCACTACTGTTTTCAGAACTGGGACTAACTGTGCCAAGGTCCTGGGTGAGGGCCCAGCATCTGATTGGGTTGTGCTGACATTTACTTACTTTCCTTCACCAGTGCCTTTGTTTCTCTTGCTCACCACCTCTGTCTTTTCCTAACCCACTTTCACTCACCCGTTGAATCACTCTTCGCTTCAGCCACTGCTGTTTTGAAGTTAATGGCATTGGAAGAGTAGTTCATGTAAAAAAAACAGGTTAAAGGCAACATAGCGGTCAAAGGTGTTGTTTAAATATTGTTCCTAATCAGTGCATTAATACAAACAGCCGTTCACAAATGATTAGACATATTCTACAATACTACACAGCTGTACTGCATCTCATGCTGACATCTTAATACTTTACAGCAATAAATAAACAAGCAACGCGGCTTAGAAAAGTTTATTTACTGATTTCATTCAATTCCAGTGTGGCCCAACAAGTCACTGTGAAAAGCCCCGTAGGTATTGGTTTGTGAAAGAGTTCAGAGATAATCCCAGAGTATTAGTTTATATTTACTAATTAGGAACGTAGGATGTTTATGTGTTATTCTACTGGCGATGGCGTTTTTGTGTTTGAGGCAGGCTAATCCTTAAAATAACAAGCAATTTGTCCACGGCAAACGATATCCCAAGAAAGCGTGCTCAGATAATCTCTCCTGTGTGCTAGCATATGTCTTATGCGTAAGTCAACAGTGTGTTTGATATTCAAAGATTTATTACAGCGGTTCTTTCATATGACAGAACTGCTGTTACCAAGAGGATTAGATGTTTCTGACAAGATTTGTTCTGACTAAGAAATCCACCGTTTTTACAGCACTATAATTCTGTCTGGCCTGTCACTCACTCGCACGCACACGCGCACACACAAACACACACTACACTACCTACTAAGAATTCTGCATCTCTTAATCACTTAACAAACTAAATACAAAAGTTGAGAGAAAACATATGATCAGGTAGTGATTAAAGAGAACAAGTACAAAGGAAATAACTGTTACTGTAAGTTGTGTCACTGGATACTTTTAAACCACAATATCAGTCATACAAATAAACCTTTGGGCGTACGTTACAGGAAAGCAATTGGAATACATATAAAAATACGTCACAACATATAATGCCAAACGAATATGAAGTATGCCTTCTTAAATTAGATCTTAAATTAAGGACATCACATATTATGTTTTTTTTTTCTTTACTTTACTTTTGGAGCAACATAATTCATACAGTTAATTAAATCTGGATATCCTCCTTTCAGCATTTCTAGTAGACAAAGTACCGTATTTTCCGGACTACCTGAACATTAGCCGCACAACTTGAAATTATGAAAAAAATCCTATTTAGTTCATACATTAGCCGCACCGGACTAAAAGCCGCAGGTGTTTTAATGTTTGTTTTAGTGTTTTTGATGTTTTAATGCACCACCACTTCTGGCAGCGGAGAGGGAAGGGCGACGGAGCGACTGCTCCCCCAGCCTCGCTTTGCACCCCAGCCCGACCGACCCAGCCCTTAGAGCCACCTTGGAGACCTGCTGCAAATATGGGTTATGGTCTGGCGTGAGACTTACACCTTCTCCCCCGGATTTTCAAATGCCAGTGAGAGCCAGCTTGCTAATCTAGTCTCTTTTTCACGCTAATTCCTGCGGCACTACTTTGGCTGGCGGACGGACATGTCTGTCTAATAACATGCCTTTCCGCCAGGCAAAATGGCGGAACAAACCAAAACAAATCCTCTTACGATGTCACAAAAATCATGAAAAATTCTTAGAAAAGCCACACCGGACAATAAGCCGCAGGGTTCAAAGCTTGTGCAAAAAGTAGCGGCTTATAGTCCGGAAATTACGGTATGTTTGCGTGCTACTCAGGTAACAGATTTTATTGATGTAACATTTTACATCACATTTAAAAACAAAACTGCTGGAAAGGACAAATACCATCAACTGTTTGAGACTGAAGATGAGACTGCGGATACAATAAGAATTGTATTAGGCAGAAACAGGGGACACTGAATTATTATAAACAATTCTGAGAATACTGTTTGACTTTCAGTGAAAGCCTTAATAAGTGAGATGCAGCAGTGTTGAGAGAGTCGGAATGATTGGTGTTAAATTAGGTTAGACGTGTTAAGCGTTCCCTGTCGCCCTCAGTTTCACACCCTCTTACAGAGCTGTCTCTACTCTGAGATAATACTCTAAACACGAGGCCTTTTTTACACTATTAATGAGCCGTGGCCCGTCTCTCTAACATCTACTTAGACACAGCTCAAAACTGATGGGCTGTGAGCATTAAAGCTCCATTGCATCACAGTTGTTTGGGCTCAGGAACAAAATAAAATGCAAATTGCCACAAAGCATTAACTGTTCCAAAACACAGTCTACAGATTGAAAGCAAGCACGGAGCAAAAGCCAGACAAACAACAGCACTGCCTTCAAATCTCCACGCGAGGACCAAGGTCGGCACACCACCAAAACACAATGAATTGGACCACAGAGTGACCTCGTGGCCACTTGGATAGTAATAGGTCCAGAATCTCACCACAGGTTAAATAAGAATGTGACCAGACTCTAACAGACAGATCCCAAAACTCAGAGCCAAAGTCCCCAAGACACAATCTTGCCTTGGCTCTAAAGATGTGTCAAGGCCAATGGAAAAGACTGCAGCAAAATGGTTTTGAGAAAACCACAAAAGAAGGGGAGATGAATTATATCAGGCCATTGCATTGTCTTTTCTACTCACACTCACGGGGCTTCCTTTGGTCATCCTTATTAAAATCTCTATTGTGCACAAACAAGTTTAGGTTTAGTAAAAATCTCTAAAAGGGGGGATTGAAATATAGCTCCTATTTCAGTAATTATTATTATTACTTTGAATTTTATGGAAATGTTACTTTAACATCATCAAACAGCAAAGGCAGGATGATTACTGGACTTTGTTGAAGCTAAACCATCCACAGAGTGAGACTATAGCTGGGAGGCTCAGTGCCAAAAGGATGTCCGGCCGGTGGCAGGGGTGTGCGTTGTGGCTGGATAATGGCGGACCAGAGGCTTGGAGCTTATCCAGGATATAGTATGAGGCTCTGGATTAAATCCAAGACAGCTGTGGAGCAGCAGAGTCAAGTCCTACAGTAACCTGGATCTGTGCAACCAGGCCGCACTGCTGACAGATTTATCAACCTGGACCTGACTTGCCAGGCTGCATAAACTGAAACATATCTACAACTACATCTAACTCGCACACGGCACCCTAATCTTGGCCTTCTCTCTGCATTAACTGCTTTGGTTTATTTATTTAGATCTCCCAGACATTTCACCTTTTTCAAGCAAAGTAAAGCGTGCTCATTTCCTTCAACGCAAAAAAAAGTTCACTACATATTACTGTGTGCAAAATTGAGAACTGTTATACACTCAGCACCAGTCCATTAATTTCCATGACCGTATGAGTCAATGCTACACCTCATACTCAATTGATACCTCATGCTGGAGCAAATTTTCCAATAACACTGACTTTTATTTTTTAATCCACCAATATTAAAGTACACTTAATATTGGTAGCCATGACTGCAGGCACTCCAAACTGCAGAAATAAGGCTGTGTGAGAGGAATGATGGCTGGGAAAGAAGGCAAGAAGTCAAGAAGCAGCTGCGCTGCTGTGGTGAGCCGAGCGCTGGGCGGTACACCTGCATGCCTGATTAAGCCATAAACAATAAGGGCTCTGTTTCCACCTGTCCACCTGTCTACAAAGTGGAGCACCTCAGCTCTGTCCTGCAGCCCTGAATTCCTCTCTGCCCCTCCCAAGCTTCTGTCCACTCTGTTCCACTCGATACTAATGCCTCCACATTCTTACACATGCACAAACCTTAGTGGAGAAAATATGTTTGCGAGGATGAGATTTTCCAGTTAATGATCTTTCGTCAAACCTTTCAAGGCAACCAATGATGTCCTTCAGACGTGGCGCTTTCAGTCATGTCACGGCCAATGGGTCACACAGTCCTTTTCTCCAAAGCTAAACTAGCCTATCTGAATTTGTTATCCACCAAGTCATTCACTCACTAATCATTGAAGGTCACTCAGCTCTGGTGTGCTTTATTAATCCCTTGTTTGTTTGTTTTAGGCATACACAACCATTTATTTTCTGGCTAAATCACTTCCAGCCCATGCTCACATGCATCACAGGCTCTCGTTGGCCATTAACGTGCAAATGAGCTAGTCTGCATTGGTAATGTCCTTCTCACCTGTGCAAAGAAAGGTTAAACTGTAGATGAATCTGAAGAGGACTTTTGTTGCTTGCACTCTACTCTTTCTGAGACACTGCTCATGCATGGAGCGTGTTCTCCAAGCAGACTCCAAACGGATAATAAGCACAACTGTGTGTTTGTGGTGCTGCAGCTGTCCGTGCGTGCGTCATTATAATTGAGGCTTTAGCCATTTTTTTTCTCCTACAACTCCTGCTGAACGTCTACATTAAGTGTCTCATTATGTGGATATTGACTTTAATTAACATTTCTTCTTTGTTTTCTCTCTTTTACTCACTCTCTCTTTTTCCATAACATTTTAGACCCCGTTTTTCCCGCCTTATCTTATTACGTCTTCTTCCTTTTTTATCCAAACACTCCTTTCCCAGTCATCCCAGTCCCGGAACATAAAATTTCTTTCTTTAAGATATCATAATGATAATAAATAAAATGTGAGGGATCTGTTCTGTGGTATCTATAAGCCAAAACAAAGCTGTAGTTTGCTACTGTGATGCAAACTCGTTATCTTTTGCCTGTTCCTAACCCATCACTGAACCCACTGAACCCCCCACATGTCTGGATCGCAGCCTGTGTTATATGAAGAATGTACACAGCACCACAGTCATAAATGATGAATGATGTGAATGTGACATTAATGGTTCAAAGTCTTCCCAAGTATGATACAAAGGAGTTTTCCCATAAACTGATGGAATATTTGTGAGTCAAAGTGTAACTTGTGTGCATTTCTGTCCTGTGCAGTTTTTATTGAATGTTTTTCTCATTAAAGAATTAAACAGCAGCTATACTATACTGGCTTGAACCTAGTTTTGTCTTCATCCTCAGTTTCTGAAGCTTAACTGCCAGTAGTAAACACTTGGTGTGGTCTTCTGCTGCTGCTGCTGCTGCTGCTGCCTACCTTGGCAACAAGTGGCTATTTGAGTTACTGATACCTTGCTGTCTAGCTTGAAGCAGTCTCGACTGGTTGTAGATAGGAAATGGCCTGATATACGGTGGCCCTGAGAGGCAAAACGGACTGCAACTTCAGCACCTGCAAAAAGAAAAACGCTGCAAAAGCACAGAAAACATAACGGAAAGTTACACGAACCAAAACATGCTAACAATTGCGCTGGGACTGGGAGACACTACAAAGAAGTGGAGGAGAGGTAGATGTGTTGTAATCCAGATATCTGTAATCAGATAACTTCCAGATATCTGTAGTATTATAAGAATCATGAGATTACAACACATTTACCTCTCCTCCACTTCTTTCAAGTGTCTCCCAGTCCCAGCGAAATTGTTAGCATGTTTTGGTTCGTGCAACTGGTCCGTCGGGTTATTGTCTCCCCAAGTTTTTCTTTTTGCAGGTGTTTTCTGAATTTGCAGTCCTTATACAGCGCACTATATAAAACATGCCTCATTCACCCATTCAGACCCATTCATACAAGTGCTTTTTGCGTTCTTACATTCACGTGTTCACACTCTGATGAATGCATCGGGGAGCTACAGCCACAATTACTGAAATGCTCAGACCAGCCATGTTCAGAGCATCTTGAATCACCTTTCTTGCCCATTCTGATTCTCAGTTTGAACTTCAGTAGATCATCTTAACTATGTCTAAGTGCACTGGGTTGCTGTCACGTGAGTGCAGAGTTACCATGCAGTTGAACGGGTGTACCTAATGTGTGGATGGTGAGTGCAGAGAACACTTTAGATCTGTCTTTTTTAGTCCTCACTTGGATATTCCCAAGTGCTCGGAAAGATGTCTGCCTATAGGAAATGTGCCACACAGGCTTTTCTTTTATGTTAGTACCGAGGAAGCAGGAAGAACAGGCAAACATTTAAATGAAACATCAGAAAATAAAGTTTAAACTGGGAAAAACGAAAGCTACCCTCCCTGCTATACCTACTTAAATTCTTCTTTGTTTTGATATCTGCCCATGTTACTGCAAGTTAAACAGGAAATAGGTACCGAAGGAGAACGTGTTACAGTTTTGGAGATCCAGGGTTCCAGACACAACCTTTTCACTTCGACTAACCGTTATTGTGCCTACACCCAAACAAGGCTTATCCACACCATTATTTGAGTTAACGAGCAACAACAACAACGAGCATTGCTGCTCGTTAACTTGCATCATAAACCTCAGTTTTGCAATGACTTTGGAAAGGAGACAAACATGATTAATCAATTTTTTTCATCAGTTTTAATCAATTTCCTAATTTTTCTGGTCAGAGTTGGTCAAATATAAGAACTTTTTTCCAATCTTTTGTGGTCTGAATGTCACAAAACTCTTTAGTGGATAAAGATACCTGAAATGGAGCCTGTAATCCACAGCAATAACTTTTTTCCTATCATTCAGCATGTTTAGGATGAAATTTCTCTCAGAGAAAGTCAGAGCAGTGTCATCCTCTGAGGTGGTCTTATCTCACCCACATCCTCAACATTAATAGTAAAATATACAATGAGCCATTAGCAAGGCCAATTTGCCCTTGTAAACCCAGTCCCCTGCTGTGTGAGATGGAGACACTTTGCCATTATTTTTACACTCCAGGAGAAAAGTACGCTAATGTAAATGTGCTGTATGTTTATTGGTTGCTCATCAAGCAGGAACCGTTCTGTTTATTTCACGTAAACTACTTGCAGATGCACGATTTAAATCTCTAAGATGACACTGGTAATATTTGCTAAATTTAGCAACACATTCGAAAAGAAAAGCAATGGTGGTGTAGTAACAAGGACCTGCAACGTTCCTCGATTTTTCCTTTCCAGTTTCCAAAACCATGAAATATATTTTAAAGAAAAACAGATAGTAGCCGATCTATGACTGTAATAATGCGATAGTTTCCAATGCACTTAACATAATCGCTGACATTCTTACCCAGCAAATTTGCTGAAAACAATTTGCCACATTTTTCCAAAGCAGACTAATGAAAACCTTTCTGGAGACCGTCTAAGGCTGTATTGTTAAACGCACGCTTTTAAAGCCCTCCTGGCTGTGTACTGTCTCCCTGCCAACCGTATCCACTAGAAAAAAAATAACTTCTAGGGTTCCAACTTGTATTGTTTTATGTGAATCTAATACTCAATGTTAAGCTTATACGGCCCCCAGTTTCCAAGTTCACCGTGAACAAAGCATCAAAAACTTGTGTGGCTGGAAACTTTATTATGGCCCAGACTGAAAGAAGGACAGATGAAAGTGGCGGTTTAGTCCAATCAGTGATAATCCACTTTCCCACCATTCTCCTTGTTGTTTAACTCTTTGACACACACTTTAGACAGACAGGCATTTTGTGTGGTCATGGGCCTGTGAGGAGTTAAAGTTGAAGACAGAGTTAGCAGATGTAGTTCAAAAGCAATAAAATTGAAACACAGTTTATAAACTAACTACTTATTTATACTGTATTTATAGGTTTGCAAAAGCCGGCTACGTAAAGTGTAATATTCTAATGACCGCGTGCGTCTGCCTGCCCTAAAAATACTGCTAAGGTGAGCATTTTCAAAATAAGTACTTAATCCAAAACTGAAATAAGGAAATCAGTTTGTCATAAAAAGATAGTCCAAGGCATCTATAGTGTCCTATTCCAGTATTATGTTGCTTACACTGCTTCAACTGTCTGCAAATAAAGACAGAGGGGATTAAAACCACGATGGAGTTCTTGTAGCTGCTGTACGACTTAATATCACATGAAATTAACTGCACTGTAATTTTTAGAACTGGAAACACAACATGCAACGCAGATGTTGGAAAAAATGTAAACACACACTCTGCGTTCAGAATAAAATGTACCGAGGCAAAAAGTTCATTCTGCTGTTTGATATCAGCAGCAGCCCACATCACATGTTCTCCGTGAACAAAAAGTGTTTTGGACTCAGAGACCCCCAGTGAAAGTTGGACGGAAAAGCCTCGACTGTTTCTTTATTTGTCTTTTTTCCAGTCTCTTAGAGAGGCTGCAGAGAGAGCCACTACCTGCTCCATGCACTGCACTTCATAGCAGATCTGTCCAGCAGAGAGCAGACTCACTGCGAGCCACATCACGGGCAGCACCACAGACCATCGCTAACTGTTTCAGCATTGTGTGTCTGTGTGTGAGGTACAGGCATTTCTCATGTTGTGGGGACCTAAATCTCGTTACACAGTCTTTGGAGCAATAAAACGAATGTAAGTTGTGCAAAATGTGTGTACACACACTGACAGGTGTTTACTTGTCACATAATTGGATTAATGATTAGTGTACAGTTTATAAGCATGCTTGTGATCTCAGGGGGTAACTTTGATCAACTCAGCTTCATTAATAGCACCACTAATACATGTGATTAAAATGCACTCTTTCCTCCCACACACATTTCAGGCTTTTGGGATAATTATTCAGTTTATTTGTCTGTATGTGGAAACACACACACGCTTGTGTACACCTATCCTGGTGGGGACATCTCATTGGCATAATGCTTTCCCTAGCTGCATACCCTAACCCTAACCATCAAAACTGAATGGCTAACCCTGACCCTTACCCTAACCCTAAACATAACCTAATTGTAACCGTGACACTAAAACCACATTTTGAGTGTGAAAAATGCCTTCAAACTCGTGGGGACCCATGAGGGCTGTGGGTCCCCACGAGTAAAGTAAACTTCAGATTTTGGTCCCCATCAAGATAGGAAAAACAGGTAGACTCACACACACACACAGAGTCAACATATAACAGTGTATGCATCTCTACTTTTAAACATTTTAGCCAAAAAAAAGGGATGTGGATGAGGAAGAAAAGATTTGTTAAAAAAAAATCAATAATAGGTCCCCAGCAAATGTGTGAGTCTCTCTCTCTCGCTCTCCTTTCCTGCCAGACACATTCACATTAAGGAATGCATCACTCTGTATGCTTTGGCAGCTGATCAGGCCTGCCTGGCTAAGTGATGTGAGCGTGGCTGCAGATGACTATCAGCCTTATCTGGTGCTTATTAATCTCCCAAAGGAAGTTCAAGGATCTTGCAGTTAGACTAAACTCGGTGCCTAACCATCTATCCATCACTCAGCAGATTAACCACTCCTCCAGCAACACCGACTACCCAGTTTTCTGCTACGAATACTGGTATTTTTCATTAAGATCAAAGCTGATTAGCGCGCTCTCTAATGCTCATCTTGTCAAGAGGAGCCTCAGAAGTTTTGATTTTCAGACTGCAGTTTACAGTAAAAAGGCAACAATCATAACTCTGTAAACCACATATAGTACACTGTATAGTCTGTGGTCTTTCTGAGTGCAGTCAAAGTACGGTGGATGCTGCTTGATAACTTATACAAAATGGTATAGTTTGTATAGAAAAATTACAAAGACAAAAATAGAGAACGGTCGATCACGTAGTCCACAGTTATTTTACTGTTATAGTTTCAGAGAGTGTTTAATACACGTGGCATTAGTTCCGAAGATTGATGGAGCTCAGAAGTCACGGGTCCAGAAGTCTTAGCTGACTTTAGCACTACAACTGTTTGATATATTTTATGTATATTCATCAGCCTGTTTTAGTATAAGGAAACAATAACACTCCTCAAGCACACTCACATGTTTATTTATATGTTTTGTCAGACAACGTGGAGATGCCTTCACAGACATTTTCAGAGATGGGTGTTAAGGAAGAGTTCAAATTGTCATTGCTTTATTGCGCAGTGACTTTGAACAAATGTATTTAATTGCTAGCCTGAGAGTTGCTTATATTTTGCATATGTGCTGCTTTAAAGGAACAGATGAGATTTATTTGTTCTAACAGGAACATCTGTGCTCCAAATAACGCAATGATTATCTGGAATCGACTGACAATTGCCTTCTGACCGCATTGTGATTTAGACCGTTGGGGTTTACACACAGGTTTCTCCTCACATTGCCTTATCTGCAATTCTGCATAAGATGGGCTTAAAAGGCACTTTTGTCCTTTTAGCCCATATCACATAACGAGAAACCACTGGATGAAGAGTCAGTTGAGGTACGACCAGTGAAAATATTCATACTGTTGCAATGCCTCTCCAATCCAAGCCCAACATCTGTTCCAGACAGAAAGCAAGCCCCTGCCAGAAGCATGTTCAAAAATGAAATAGCTTAAAACCAATGGAGTAAAAGAGAAATACAAGAAAAGCGAGCCACGAAAAGGAAAACAAGGCAGTCTGTATTTCCATTCGATAGTGCTTTCTTAATTTTCTTTTCTTTTTTTTTTTTTGGCATTGTTATTTTCCAATTGGTTAGGCTCCTATATGGTTCTGAATCCTGAGCCCTGGATATTTTCTACTAGGTGATTAAATCGCATTGACATTATAAGGTGCTAATTGCCAGAAGTTGAAGTGAAATTAATGGAAAGAGAAAGGATAAATAACATGTGAATTTACGGGAATGAACATGAATATTTACACAGCAGAAAGTGTGCGTGTGTGTGTGCATGTACAGAGAGTATAGCACTCTACATAGTACATGCACAGTATCAACAAGAAGAATTTGTAGGTTCTTGAACAGGGATCAGATGGAAAAATACATATTTCTTACATATCTAAAGGTTGCTTTGTGCAAATCTGCTTTTTGGTCTGGGAGGAAACTAGGCTCCTTATCTGGGCCCTGTGATGGGGGGTTTTGGCCAATCACAGGTCAGGTTCATAGAGCATTTTTAAACAGAGAAAAGGCTTGGGTACTCAGTAGGATGTGTGGCGTTAAAGAGAGGACCTTAACCTCGGAGTGCAAGTCAAGAAGTCAGGAATCGTTTAGCAGAAATGAAGCACATGCTTTTCATCTTTATCAGCTGGTGGCATGGGCAGCTTTCCTATCTTTGAGAAGGACGCCTTTCAGAGTCTGGTGCCTTTAATCTTATTATTACTATATTATTTCTGCCTGCTTACACTTCTATTTACAATTTCTTCACTCGCGTTTCAGTAACACTTGGAATTTTGTTTTCAAACACACATTACATATGGAAATCGCTTCAAATGATTACAATAACTCTGAAAAAAGTCAACCAAAATGTTGTAAAGCAAAAGCAATACGTGAGAAGCAGATTTGTTTTAATATTAAATCCACCTGAAGGTTTATTTTTTCAATTGCTTTGCATTTGCAGAATTTTATAGCTTCACTGTTTCCCCTCTAAAAGGAACTGGACCTTTTAAATAGCTCAGCCACAGGCAAAACATCCAGAAAACTCTAAAGCACGAGTCACAGTTTGACAGACCAAGCTATAAGTTTACAACTTACAGATCCTTTTCTCACACTTGGCAGCAAAAGTTAAAGCCAATTACAACAGATTAAACAAACAATTTCTTAAGGCAGGCGTGTAAAGGAGGCTGTTAAAAGTCAGGGAAATGTTCATCTGGTGTCAACCTTCCCTCAGGATTCTAATCTGTTACATCTGCACAGAACGGCTGCCAGAGACTGGGGAAAGACGACGCTCAAACCTGTTATTTTCAACCATTAATTGTGGTGCTTTCTGATTTTAAGAAGTTGCATAAGATTATAACTATTAAGTATTACTAAGTATTACTTATTTTTGTGAACCCCACTATCAAAAATACCTTCAACTGAGAGATCCATTCATCAACTGGAATGTAAGACTGAAGCATTTTCACATAGATTACATTCTTTATGTCCTACTACTGCTGTAAGGTGACTACACAATAGTGAGTGAAATAATAAAAAGGTCATCTTAGGGGTAAAACCTTCCTGATAATAAAAGAGAGAAATATTAAAAGCTGATATAAATCCATTATGGATGTTGCACCAGTGTCCCTTTATAAAAAATAAATAAGGCAAAATGAGCACCCTTAGCACTTTTACGGCCAATAGCTTGTAGACAATTTCTGATAAATCTATAATAATGAGTCGCAGAGCGTGCATATACAGTTTGAGTGCATTTGGACATTGCAACCACAGAGTGCACTTAAGGACACATGGCTACTGTCAAGACGCTGGCTGTGATCACATGGATGGGTGCTTGGTTTGGAGACAGTCGACCGAACCAACTCTGGATAGTGGAACAATTACATGCAGATGGGGTCGGATGCATTGCCAAACTCCTGGCTGCTAAAAGTCAGAATTTCTTTGCAGGCAGGTGTTTTGCAGGAGTAATATTTAAAGGAAATCAAGAAGAGAAAGCTTAACAAATTTGCGAAAAAGAACGACAACTGGAGTTTGGACTGAAATAATAACACACCCACTCTCTGACAGCCTGCACCTCCCAGAAATTTGTCAAGACAGCGATTCAATTCTCTGTCCCCGGGGTGTCACATTAAGAGGCAGGAAAAGCTAATTTTTTTTTTTTTTCCTTCTGCTTCAAAGGACAGTCCAGGTGAATTTGAGTGTGATGAAGCCATGGCTTGAGGCTTGAGGTAACCGGGATGATATGTGTGTTTATTTGTCAGGGTTATGGTGAGTGCATGCTTGAGAAATTAAGAGCGCTACACACACACACACACACACACATAGCTTCACACAGCAAGTCATAGCAAGAAAGAAAAGCTCAGATGAACAGAATGTCTGCAAGTGGAAGCAAAGTTTGAACATACCAAGACAAAAAAAATCCCTTAAATATGCTGTATAATAAGAGGAAAATGCACTTTAAATTAAATGTGAGCATATATACTGTTCTCCATTAGCACCGCTGACTATAGTGCTTCTCGTGGGATCTGTCACCCACTGCCAACAGCTTACATAGCTGGGTCGTGCCCCATCTCTTCAAAGACCTTCTGATCTGTAGCGCTTATTATTAGTCTTTGCTTCCCACAGGAGGGCCTGCTGTCATCTGCCCGGTAGCCTCTGTTGACCACCATCCATCTGCACAACCTCTCACCAGCACACCTTTCAGCACAGTCATAAAGGTTCAGGATCTACAGCACTAACACCACGAAAGACAAAGGTCTCCACATCCAATCAAACGGAACCCTCTCTTACCTCATTTTTTTTTTTGAAATTTTAATTTAACTAAACTATTTACATCCTTTGAAAATTTCTCAGAAACATGTTGATAAATTCTCCAATCATTAGCTGTTTTGACTTTGCTTACAATATGACAAAGAGAGAAATAGAAAGTACTTTTAGGGTAAAAGTGACTGTTTAATAAAGCTCATGAGAGTCTCATACATCTTGTGATGTACGGCATCGGACTTTCATGTCCATCTGCATTTTTCTCAGTACAGAGAAGTACAGAGAAGTATTAAGTATGAAAACATTTTAATTTCCATATGTGAACATTACTGCATGCTTAAGAAACAAACATAGGTGTACATTATGCTAAACGTAAGAGTCTAAAGGGGTCGGGTATACGTGCTTAAGGCCTTTTAAAGGTCTCACTACTATCTGAGGTGCAAAAGCGCCACTAAAAGTTTGAAAGCCTCTCTTCTTAGAAAAGAGAACTGACCTATAGTAACTCTGTAGCCTAATGGAAACACATGATATTTCGCCAAATAGCAAAGAAGCTATAAAGAGGAAAACCTAAGATGAAAATACTGCTTTGGAAAATGTGTTCCTGTGCTGTAACCCGAGAGGCCGAGGTGGATAGTCATCTGGAAGCTCCGTTTACCTTTTTCTCTCTGTTCCACGTGCACGTTCCTGCAAGTGTGTGCATGTTGCCTTTGAGTGTGGCCCAATGCTTTCCATGTGTGCACAGGAAAGGCAACTGTCATTTTGTTTTGATGGGACCAGATAGATCACCCATATGTTAGGGCCAGAGAGCAGCACCACTGCCTGGTGATGACGCCATCCCTTCCCACAAAGCCCAACATCAACAAAGCAGGGACAGTAACCAAAAGAGGTTGTGTTTTTGACATTTGATTTTCCACTATCTTTCCTTTTTTTTTTTTTCAGGAAAATGCTTGCAAAGTATATTCCCCTTCTGTCTACGATTAATCTTCTAAATACTGGAGGCTGGACAAACTCCAAAAACTTTCCTTTTGATCTTGGAAATTGAGCCTAACTGAAGGAAGGACATTTTTGAGGCAGCAGATAAGCAAATAAATTACTTAAAATCAAAGACCTAATCTTTAAGATCAGTACACTATGTTTCCAGATCAGTATCGCTACATCATATGTAAAGATCCCGCCATGTGTATGCTATGGAATTGCTTGTCGATTGTGTAGTTTACAACATAGATTTCCGAAAAGGAAATACTGGCTAAGAGTCTGAGGTACATAATGGAAAATGAAAAGTTGTCTGTCTACGAGGACAATTATAAAGTGTAAAAGATAAACACAGCTGACTTCCTAACGACTTCATTAAACAATTAATGTGGTGCCTGCAAAGAAAAGTATATAAAGCCGTTATAATGAGAGATTCATCCATTGGTTAGGACTAAACAAATAACGACAAACTTGTCAGTTTTAACGTTGTGGTTTCCATGTTATTTTAAATATATTCTTTATGATCTTGAAAGTCATTCTCCTACATGTCATACACACCCTTAAACAACACACACACACACGCCCTTCACCTTCCCCAAAATAATCCACATGCAGAAACAGTAGTGAGGCCGATGCTATGGCTAAGGGATCCTGGGGCTGTGTGATGTGGAAGCTAAATGTCTACTGTTTCAGAAAATAAACATAACAGGATTGTCCCAGGGTAACACACGCTCGCCAGCAGACAGACTCATAATATTTCCCTCATCTGATGACAGCAGGGAGAGTTTTCCACAGTGATAACAGGAATGTTTTCACACCCTTTAGACACATACAGTCTGCTCATTGTGGTCAATCTCAAACAGAGAACCTTTTTTGGGGCCAACAAACATACGGTTAAACGTACATGAAGCAGGGTCACCCACTACAGACAGTGACAGAGGATACGCCTGCTGGCCTGACTGTGATTTTCTCTCTCAGTCTCTTGCAGGGACTTATCTCGAATTCTTCTTTGCTCTGTTTTAGATCAGCTTGTAATCCCTCTTCTCCATCACTGGAGTCATTCCTGACTTTTTATTTCTCTTTGTGAGCCTAAAAGATCGTTGGGCAAGTGCAAACACCCACATACTGCAACACATACGCATATGAAATATGGCGATGTACTGTTTCAGAGCAAATTGCCAGAAACTACAGTTCCTTGAATGGATCGACTCCACAGACTCCCCCTTGTTAAACTGTCCAAGTTTACAGCAGACATAAACATGGGTTCAAAAAACAGATTCGGTCTCTATGGCTAATTTTCCGCTTCAAAGCAATTGCACCTCTTTTGTCAATGTCCGTACACAGGAGTCAAATGTTTGTCCACTAAGCTTGTTTTAGCTTCAAGCCAAAAAGTAACATCAGACTTACTATCACAGAGAATTGCAGGTGCACCTTAGTAACAAACCTAGCTGCCCATCTCTGGTGGTAGATGATAACTCCCTAGCTTTACTCTCACATCTACATATGTTCAGTATCTTGTTAGTTATACTGTGTGGTGCTTTAGGGCACTACTGACTAGAAACCAATGAATTATAAATAAATAACAAGCATGCACCTTTAAAAAAAAAATCCAATGGCCGCAATGCAACGCTGAAGGTTTTCACACATAGTCCACAAAGCAATGAGCGACACTGCGGTGGCTACAGCCATCTCAAACATTTTGAGGCTGTATGTTTCTTACAGCTGTGACGAATAGCGCAGACTGGCATAGCGGCAGCCATTGATAGTTCTTGGAACAACACAGACCAGCGTTGGTCTACATCCCCTGTCAAGCCCAGGCTCTGGTATCACACATACACAGATGTATGCTGTGTAATACACAGACACCATTCGAAGCCATAGTTTCACAATACCACTATGTACATTCAACAGTGAAGCAAGAAGCTGCTGCCTGCCAATTTCTTTTTTTCTTGGACTCCGTCTAAGAATATTAAGCTTCCTTGTCTTCACTCTTCCAGCATTAGCATTTGATTAAGCACACCGAGTTCCCCAAAAATGCAAATACAAGCTCAGTGCACTGAAGCTGTTTGAGCTGAGGCCAACGGTGATCAAAAAGAGCACTGTGCTCACCTGAGCATTCAGGAAGATCTAAATATACAATGACGACCCCTGGGGTTCACCTGGCTTCCTGTGCGTTCCACCAACCCATGTCCCAGCAGGTTTAGAGCAGGTGGGAGGGTGATGTTATTCACACCTGACTGACTTTTTGTACTCTTATCCTGATGGGTGAACGAAGCATTACCACATTATAAGACACCTGAGGGAGCATGCAAACATGCATGCATGCTAACAGTTCATTAATGCGCACAATTAAAACCTCGCTGTAAACACAATTTATGAAATATAATGTTTAATAGCAGATTACTAACTAATCTAAAGATTAGAAAGTTCTGTTAATGTCTGATAGTACCATAATTTCCGGACTATAAGCCCCTACTTTTGCACAAGCTTTGAACCCTGCGGCTTATAGTCCGGTGCGGCTTTTCTAAGGATTTTTCATGATTTTTGTGACATCGTAAGAGGATTTGTTTTGGTTTGTTCCACCATTTTGCCTGGCATGTGATCATGTGATCAGACACGGAAAAGAGTGATATGTTGGTCACATGTCCGTCCACCAGCCAAAGTAATGCTGTACAAATTAGCACGAAAAAGAGACTAGATTAGCAAGCTGGCTGTCGCTGACCCTGTACCCATATCTGCAGCAGGTCTCCAAGGTGAACAGCCTCTGGCATGTTAGAACTTCTGCAGCTAAGGGAAGTCGGCAAGTCAGAGCCATAACTTCAGGATAAGGATTGGCTCTAAGGGCTGGGTCGGTCGGGCGGCGGTGCGCGGCCTGCTTTGCGGGGCTCTTCCGAGGCTGGTGGAGCAGTCGCTCCGTTGCCCTCCCCTCCCCCCGCGAGGCGGGCCATGCACCGTCACTAGCCCGCCGCTATTAGCCCGCTAGCGCACCTGCGTTTTTTAGTCCAGTGCGGCTAATGCATGAACAAAATATGATTTTTTCATAATTTCAAGTTGTGCGGCTAATATTCAGGTGCGCTTTGTAGTCCGGAAAATACGGTAGTAACTGGCCCAGTGTAAAGAAGTGAGAAAGTAGGTAAGATTTGTCAAACCAATCAAATTTGATGGAACTAATTTTATAGGTTTTCATATGTAAAACCATTTGATTGAGACTAGTGAGCTGAACAACATTGTGATCTAATATCCCGGTTTGGAAAACTTATACCATCTCACCACTTTCAAGGACAACAAACTTTCCTCCCACATCTTTGTGTGTTCCTGTGTGCAACACCTTTTAAGGCTCGCTAAGTGTGGTCTGACGATAGTTGTGTGTTTACACTCTGTCGTAACACACGTGTTGCCATTTTTCAAAACGGTGACCACATCTGGTCGATAGCTTGTTGTTTACAGAGGCAAATGAATGTAAAGACAAATTTGACATTTTTTGCAGCCCATGCTCTGATTTCCCATTGATGACAAGCAAACTATCACCACTTATTCATTCTCACAAAGGTAATGTTTATAGTGCAGAAATATTCAGTTGATCAAAAGCAAAATTATCCCTTGGATTTTTAAAATGTCAGCTTTTAGTTTTTTTTTGTCCCGCGTGGAACGTAAGGTGATGTATTTCAGATATAGTAAACAAAAATTGGTTCATGCACTGTTTTAACATGTGTGCATGTGTTTTAGGTTTTTTTTTATGTTAGACAAAACCTCTTTTATGTAAAATCATCAGCAGATGGGCGAATTTAATGTTACGTTGCTCGTCATTATCACTGTTATGTAAAAACTTATATTAGCTTCCCCGTGTTGGTTTTTTACAATGAGTGCTTTGTATGCAGGCCAAAGGGCCTCTCATGTTTTATCACCACGATGGCTCAAAACCACAACAACATATTGCTCAAACACCGAAATGAAGGTTTTCTGTGATTGAAAAAAAAAAAGAAAAATAAGGTCCAACCCAAAATATAAGCAAGAGCTTGTGTTTAGCATGAGTCTAATATAGTATTTGCATGACCCTGAGCAGCATGTGGTTAATCTTTAATTGTCAAACTCGAGCTAAATACAAAGCAGTGTTTG
>VURO01019747.1:0-14723 GCA_015108175.1 Pelvicachromis taeniatus
CTACCTTACCCCTCACTGCAGAACGCATGTAACACACACACACACACACACACACACGAAACCCAACTAAAGCATTAGAAGACAGCTGAACAAAGTTGAACTGGGTCATCCAGTCAGCTGAAGCTGAATAAAGGTCTTGCCCCTCTGATTAGTCCGTTGTTTATTTGTGTGTGTCGCTTCATACGTGACAGAGGGTCTGCCCTCAGGGCACCCAGCCGGAGTGACTTCTGGAAAAACAAAAAAGGGGCCAGGGCAGGCACTGCTGGGGAACACACTGCAGCTGCTCTCTGCACACGTCCTGAGTCCTTCTCACCCAGATTCCCCATCCTTCTGCTTCCTTAAACTCCTCTTTATTTCTCCTTTTTTTTATTTTGTTACACAGCTTAACACACAAACACACATCCACGCACTGTTTCTCCCTGCTCCCCTGTGCCTATGGCCTCATCAGTATTCCAGTACAGGACCAGGAGTCAACCCGTCCTGGTAAATGCTACCCTGACAAGCAGAACAGCAAATATTTACACTCACAAGAATAGCATTGCACACTCCCTCCTCTCCTGCTCCTTTCTCCCCGAGCCTTTCTCTTTTTCTCCTCTTCTACATTTTCCCACCTGCTTTTTCCTCCTTTCCCCTCATCGCTCTTCTTCTTTCATTTTGCTTTCTGTCCCATCGTTCCCAAAAGAGACGTGGCTGCCAGTGTGAGAAGCAGAGAGAAGGGGGCAAGGGCGTAGCCTGCACAGAAGCTCCATTCAGGCTTTTACTCCACAATCTCTCCAATTGAGTCACAGCAGGCTGCTAAAAGAGCCAAATCACTCTCTGTGTCCTTTTTTCTCTCTCTCTGCTGCTGAGGTCTCACAATGAAGTTGACCCATCCATCTGTTGGTAGCACATCTGAATTTGAAATGCATGCAAAATACGTGGCCACACACGCATACACATTTACACACACACACACACACAGCATATGTGGGCAGACTTGAGACATCACACCAACACTTGAAAAAGCTATATTTTCAAATGTGAACTTCGCTGGGGCTCGCTTTAAGCAAAAACGTGATCAGCTTTAATTACTCAGCTCGCGAAGTAAATTACTGATCAATAAAACTTAAATAAGACAGCTCCAGGCAGGCCTTGCAGAGTCCCAGCACACACATTGTGTATTTAATTATTACGTTAACAAACCACAAAGTGGTGGAATTACACAAATCACAGGCCAGCGATTCAGCTGGAAACACTTTTGTTACATAGAACACAAAAGACAAGCGAGGACTAACTTATGACATCCTGTGACGCCATGGAAAATTAAGACCACATCACGACACTAAAATATCACATTGTAACATATTTCACACAGTTTGTCACGTACATGTTCTTTAGCCCCAGCCTGCCTCTCTGATGTGTTATCACCACATAAAAATCAAAGTGAAATAATAAAACATTTAACATGTTTTACATTTAACATTTCTGTTGCTGTGTTTAGTTATCCAAACGGATAAATGCACATTTTTGCATTTAACACAGTTTTGTACATAAAATGAAGACAGATTATCAATATTCTAATATCTTCAGATACACAACTTTAAGAGTTTGTTATATTTTCTGTAATTACTGTGCAGCAGACATGGTATTCAATTTATTTTTATTTATTTTTTTAATATCTTTCCGGTGGTGAAAAGGTACTTTGAGGATTCTGGGATTACCTTAAAGTGGTTTAGTGTGGTTAAAAAACATACTGTGTTTTTCAAAGATAGCCAAGTAGAGGTGTTGTCATGCCTCTAATGTAATGTTTACACATGAAAGGTACAACCCGGGGGTAATGTTGGGTAAGCTTCCAGGTTGACTTTTTTCCTAATCCTGTCACTCACTGTGGAATAAACACACTGGAGGTTACTGTAAAAAAAAAAAAAAAAAATCATAGGATTGTTTAACAGCAATTTCTGCTTATTAAAATCTTTTATTGCACTAGTAGTAATTCCAGAAAGAACGCTGTGGGGTGTTGGGTATAGACTCTTTTGTCTTCTGAAGCGGGGCACGCCAGAAAAAGTTTTGAGAGCTAAAGTCCTCGCCTAAACAGAAGGTTGGTGGTTCAATCCCTCCAGTCTGCGTGCCACATATCTGTAGTGTATATGCCAAATATATACTAATCCCAAGTTGCTCTCCGATGCATCCATTGGAGTATTAATGTGTGTGCATGTTAGACAGAAAGCACTTGCACAGTCTATAATGTGTGTTAATCGACACATTAACAGCATCAATTACGAGGCGCTTACCTGAACACAAACAAACCCACACTGCACACATTTAGATATTTCAAGCATTTCTTTCTGCTTTCTCAATCTATGATCGCTGCCCTCTCGGTGATCGCAAACTGTCATAAGTTGTGTGTTTGAAGCTTCGACTTTCTCTCGTTCGTGCAGTTACACACACATGCACACCTGTCCCATGCTCCAGCTCTCTATTTTAACAGATGCACAGTGTTTGAATAACAACATCTGCAGCCGCTAGATGGTTTTGAAGTTTGACTTTGAAACCGTGCCTTCTTTCACTGCCTGGCTTTACCTGCTAGATTTCACAGAACACCCACAATGCAGCAGGGCATCAGATGCCTTGCTATAGTGGGGACTTGCTTGTGAGGAGCAAGCTATCTCAGCTCACACGCAGTGCACTCCAGCTGAGGTAATGGCATTTGTGTTGCCTTCTTGACTTACTCTATAGCTGCAAGTGAAGCTGCCTTCAAAGACACCTGATGATTTTTGAAAGTTTCATGAGACGAAACGCAGACTGGCAGCTTGGATGACTACCAACAAAAGCGACGGCAGATCATATCGCTGTTTGCCACCATATGCTGTTCAAACAGCCTTCCTTCATGCTGTTTTCCATTATGTTTTTTTTTTTGTTCTCGGTCATGTGGGGCCAAGCTGTGTTAATGTTTGCTGACATCATTAAGATGTTGTAGGCGTTCGTTTCCTGGATGCACTGAGATGCATGGGGCCTTGTGTCGCATGTACGCAAATTAGCAGTTTACGCTTCTCATTTCTGCTCCACATTAACATACGGGATTTGTCACTCTTTTGCATATAGGTCTCATCACTGTGCAAATAAACCAAATGAAAACTAAACTGATGAAAGCGTATGCTATTAAAAAATCCTACAAAAAACACATGAAGCTGAAATGTTCCATTTGCCTGTTAAATAAGAAAGCATACTGTGGTTTTCCCTTTTAATTTAACCACACACTGTATGTTAACAGCACTCTGGAATTCATGCATTTCCACTAATTATACCCTAGCATAAAGGCCAGCTTTCAATGTTATGACCTATATAGCGTCATTATTAGAGGGATAAATTGAGTGTCATATTGTGTTACAAAATGAATAACATTACCCAGAGTTCCCAGCTGCTGACTGGTACTGTTCATTGTTATCTTATTTCCATGACATGCGATCTATGTGAGATAATGCATCAGCAGACAAACAAAAGGCTTTTATATATTCTATGTTGTGGTTTCGTTTACTACTATGCGCATGGTTTACTTTTGACAGCAAAAACAAATTGAAGTGCACCTGTGTATGTAGGTGCAGGTGTGGTGTTATAGTAATGATAATGAGTGTGTGTGGGTGTGGCTGGACAGAGGATCAAGGACCTGAGAACTATTTGCATGCAAACATGGACGTCTGTGGGGATTGTGTATTGTGCACATCTTCACAAAACTAACCTGCAGCTGTGATCCTTTGGGTTCCCCTGCAGCGAAGCGGCCGCCCTGGCCAGGCCCAGCCGTGAGAAAGCGTGGTAGTACGTTAGCTGCGTGTCGGACAGGCTCGCCACGCCATCTGGCTCGTCGTACATGTTCTCCCAGTATGAGTTCAATGCTGGCGTCCCCTGGGGAAATGGTCCAAACAGGTAGGCATCCAGCTGGTTCACTATCTCCTGGTTAACGCTGGCTTCAAACTTCCTGGCAAAGAAGGTGGGCCGCACTGTTTGCTGCAGGCAGAGAGAAGAGGTAGGCGAGCGGGAAGAGCAAAGCAAAGACGGATGAGATAAAGAGAAGAAAAAAGGAGAAGATTAAGAAATGGTTGTGCGCCAGGATGTCAGCCGAACAAATGCGATGTGTGAGATATGTGAGGAAGTGACATGTGGGCAGGAAAAGAGAATTAGATAGGAGGTAGTATAAAAGTGAGTGAAGGTAGCAGATAAAAATAGGGAAATCATTACCATATGGGTTTGTGAATTAATTATTATGTATTAAATCAAATATACTCTCTCCCAAGACTATCTCTCTCTCTTTCATTCTTTTGCGGTACAAATGGTGTCCTGTACTTTAGTGGTTCCCAGCCTCCTGGTCATTGCCCCACACGGGATGTTAAGATAAACTGGAGGGTTTAGATGAGCTTAAAAGATTATCCCATTAATGTAACACCACAAAATCACCATAGACAAAAAATGTCAAACCGCAAGTATAGTCTTTTCTTCCTCATCAGCTTTGGTGCTTATGTTACCCACAATGAAGCTCTGCTGCAAGTTGGCTGGAAATTTGACTGTGCATCCTTGTAACAGATAATGTAGCCTCGAATCACTGGCCTCAAGCTGCCACATAGTATTCTGGTAAATTCCTTTCTTTATTGACATTGACATCATTTAAATATTTTTTTTCTCCCTGGAGTCACACAGCTTTATAAAAACAATTTTCACATGATCAGTAATTCAGTACAACCCCAGACCTGTAAAACAGGCTTTGGTGTGTAAAATCATCACATAGCTGCTTATAAGAACAGAGGAAACTAGGAAACATGTTATATTAATATTATATTTATTAACATATATAACTAATGGACAAATAATCACTAAAAACACTGACATAAAACTCCCTGTTTAATATGCTGTCCCTTCTTCATGTAGCAAACCTCGTGCTGCTCCTGTGCGCATCACCTCACATCAACAGATGATCCTACACATTCTGAAACTTGTGAAGCAGAACCAGGAAATCCACCAACACTCCAGTAACACAGAGGTTTAAAGGTTAATCACATTATGGTGCAATTGCTATTGATGGAAGGCCTTTGGGTGCATCACTGGACTTGCAAGTCACTTATGGCATCAGTACTAGACAGCTTCATTACAGTAACTACAGTCAATATTGGTGGACAGGGAGAGTTGACAAAGATACCCTATAAGCATCTGCATGTTTTTCTTCAGTTCATATCCATTATTTGTATTTTTCCTTAACGGTTCTTTGCATTTATCGCTCTGCCTGGAATCATCCACTCAAGCCACGTCGTATTTGCCCTTTTTGTCCCTGCCACGCTGTTGGTTATGCGGTTGATGGCTCATCACGAAATCTGCCACCTTCACAGCCTGGCTTACACACAAAGACATCTTTTAAGTCCTAGACACCAAACTATTTATCCGGCACCAAACACATCGGTGCTACCTGCTACAAAAGGAGACCAAATCACGCTGTGGCACATTTCTGAGAGATGTGCTTGTTTTCCTCATGCTTTAACAGAAGATTGTGGGATGCTGGTGTGGCATGGCACAATACCAGATGTTGCCCTAACACCCAGTGATTGGCTCAAGATATCAAAGGAAATGCAAAGGAGTGAGTTTTAGTTCCCAGACAGTCCCAGATCTTGTGGGTGTTCTGACGTGCCCTCTGTGGAAGCATCTGAAAGCACCAGCCTGTCAGAGCCTGTCGTTCTCACATTCTTCCCAAAATGAACCCACTCTAAACACATTGCTAAACACAAAGACGCACAAAGAGAAAAGGCACATTACACCAATCTCCATTAATAAAACTCCTCCTCTGTTGAGCACAGTTTAAAATGACTGTGGTAGAAAATTGACAGCTGTAGTGACTTTAAAATATTGTTCTGATCTGGAAAACAAATGAAAGTTTTCTTTACTTGGCTGTAGCATTTCAAAGAGATTACGGTAAATTAAGTCCTAGTAATCCCAAGCTTTGGCTTGCTTCTGGAAAGTCTTTTTCCTCGGATTGGACTTCACTGACACCAAGGTGCCAACCAGACCCAGCCGCAGTGCCAAGGGTAAAGGGTTGGCACTAAACTGAGACTGAGGCCAGACATGCGGCAGACAGCTTTGGCGAAGGGAGAACTGAGCTCCGCGCGCCGACTTGGGATGTAAAGAAGAGGAGAGATGAAATGACTCACCGTTCTTCAAGGATATGACTTAAAGTGATATTCTGCTGAGGCAGAAGATTTGTATTCACTTTGTACTGCAGCTTTAAGATTTTAGGAGCACATTAAAAGTGTGACGCTGACTTTCTCTGGGGCCCTAGAGTCACTGCCACTCATTCACTTTCATTTTGAAAGGCTAGCTAACTGTCTCCTTAATCACAAACCCAAGGCTGAGAAGATCTAATTATTCCTACCATTTTTTTTTCTTTCAGGGTCATACTAATTGAGACATAATTTCGCACATATCGACTGTGAAAGCTGTGGGAATACATTGGATGCTGAGGTTGAGAGGAAAGACCTTGTGAGCAAAGAATTTAAAGATTGACTGCTCCTGATTTCCTACAACATACTGATGTGCTGCAAACATCTACTGAAAGTAGTGCAGTCTTTTTACATTCTTTTTTGTATGTTTGAAGATGTGTCTGATTGACATCTCTGATGAGGATCTGCTGCGTAGCCTTTTTATTCCCTGGCCTTTTGCCAGTTTTGCTTATTAAATACTTTTCTTCTTCTTAAGCAGCAGCTATTCCTTAACATGGGATAAAAGGACAGCTGGAATTTCCATTTTTGCAAATCTTTTCATTCCTGCCTATAGCATTTGGCTGGAAGCTAAAGGCAGTCGTTTTAATAGCTGTGGGGAATATTACAAATTTCCCACGAATGAAACAGTAATAAATGTCAAAATGATACGAGCTCTTGCTCTTGTCTTTTCTGAATGAACAATACTGGCTTTTGCTGGACTGAAGATACTGCATGTGTGATCAATCATGTGATAAACAGAAACCTGCTCTATTACACTTTATGGAGCAAAGCCTGTGAGCTAGTTCAGGCTGGCAAGTCGGGCTGCACTGCGTCATATACACTAACATGCCTCACTCTCCTCACCTCATATAACTAAACACAACCACCCAGGTTGGCGGCCTATTGTAGCTGCAGAATTTCCCATCTTGCCCTCTTTTCGTGACATCTGGCAAAAGTTATGAGACTAAAATTACATTACCAGTAAAAGAAAGTAACTCGATACATGCCTTTGTCATCATATTAAGGCCTTGTTTTATTTCTTAACTTTACTTTTAAGCTAAATTAGTGGATTGACAACAAAACACTGGGTATGAAAAGTTGATGTTGCTATGGTGACGCCAACCATTAGTTTGTAAAGCTTCAGTTTTAGTGCTGTGGCTATCACCATCGTGGTTTGTTGGTGCTGGAAGTGACGATATTTGGAGAAGAAGGTAGAGCAGTAGTAGTAAATCAACACCAGTGATTAAACGTCTTATTTCTAATGATAGGCTGAACATTTTAACACTGAGTTCCTTTTGGAGTCAGCCTCAAGTGGCCATTAGAGGAACTGCACATTTATTTAGCTTGATTTTTTTTTAACCATGGAAGTTGCTGCTTGTCTGCCACATACTTTCCATTTTTAGTGTATTTTATGTTTGTTCATATTGTAGTCTTACAATCAGGTAGTTTGTTTTCATATATATGGTCATATAGCAGTGCTGTGGCACTAAGAGTTTTTGCATAAATACTGCCACCTCAAGCTTATGATGAGGAAAAGCCGCAAGAATGTTATTCTGTCTTTGCTGTACAGTCATTTTTTGACTGTTAGCCTCCCCCACCTCCATTCTCCTTAAAAAAAATCAAATAAACACAATTTTTTTAAAGCAAACAAAAAAGAAAATGGAGCATCATTTTTCCTCTGACCCTTCTCGTGGGTTTTAAACCTATTAGTCTTGCTTCAACTTGCTGACACAAATGATTTCTAAGTTAAATCGAACACAGTTACTACACACGGAAGATTTAAATGGTTGGTATACTGGGAAATACACAACGACAACTGTAAAGCCTCAATTTTAGCACTGTGGCTAGCATCTGGGTTTGGGCTAGAAGTAACCATATCTGGACAAGAACGTAGAGTCTTTAATTAACAAGTACTAATAGTTAACCTAGTACAGGACTGTGCACAACTCTCGAGCTGCCCTCCAAGAAGCTAAACTTTCTGGCTGCTCTTTCACTCACTTTTCTTTTTACCTGAATATTTTCAGAGTAATGATTTTTTTAATTAAGGAACTTAACACTGCTCTATGAATAATAGGAGAACAAAAAAGGAACCCAACTTAATGACGAGCCAGTGTTGTATTTGAACATAACAAAAAAGTTAGCAAAGAACAAATCTTAAATTATATCTTTAGGCACTTTGTGATTAGCAATCTTATGCAAAAACATAATTTATTCCATTCAAAATCTAAAGAATTGAGTGGCGGCTCAAAACCTTTTTCACATTCCTGTACCTGAAATGCGTTACATCTATGCAATGGATATGTTGTAACTGAACATCAAATACATGTCATTTTGATGTAGCCCACTATGACGCTGACTGGCCTGTTTCGTACTGTTGTTTAATCCTATGCTTTTTGGCCTATTCTTCATTTTTTGAAACAACTTCCAAGAGAAAAAACCCACCGCCAGTACATTTGCAGAGCGAGTTTGCCGAGTAATGCATGCATGCAACAGACCTCTCTGCATTCAACCATACTTGTTATTAATCTCTGGCTCTCTTCCACAGTATGTGTTTTATCCTGTCTTCCTTCTTATCAGCGCCGCAGATGGCCGCCCCTCCCTGAGCCTGGTTCTGCCGGAGGTTTCTTCCTGTTAAAAGGGAGTTTTTCCTTCCCACTGTCGCCAAAGTGCTTGCTCATAGGGGGTCATATGATTGTTGGGTTTTTCACTGTATGTATTACTGTAGGGTCTACCTTACAATGTAAAGCGCCTTGTGGTGACTGTTGTTGTGATTTGGCGCTATATAAATAAAATTGAATTGAATACCAGTATAAATGCCAGCAATGGTGTTGGCCATTTGCCTAGGCTACGTTGTAGAATGTGCATAGATTCAATGCAGTTGTGAAGGTATTAGTCATTACTGTGTTTGGCAAGCACTTAAATGTAACAGACCTTCATTTAAAAGTTGTGCACTCCAGATTTAGGGAACAATTCATCCTGTACAATAATTTTATATGAATTCTTTTCCTGATATTAAGCCATCAGGAAACCTTTACTTAACCCATGATGACCTCAGCAAAAACTGTCAGGGCTTCATATGTAGCCTGCAGTTCAGTAAATATATATTTAAAACAGCCATTTAAAAAAAATAAAACTGATAGGTGAAGGTTTCAGTCTTGAATATGGCTCTCTACACCATCTGTTCACCTACATGCAAACATGTGTTGCTCAAATGTGATTGGTCCACACACCGACTCCACCTCATTCTTAAACCCGATACTGAAGATTAACTATGATGCGACTAAAAAGACTGCTATGTTAAGCTTCTTAATATTTGTTTTTACTAATGTTTAAACACTATCTTAAAAAAATGAAAAACAAAGCCTTAAAATGATTTTGTTATTGAGATTCCTTTCTACAAACTAGCCTCTTAAGAGTTATTGTTGAATGATCACAAAAGGCTTTTGTTTAAATGTATCTTGTGTATCGTTACTACCTGAAAGCGATGGAAGTCTGCTGGCTTGAAGTCATTAGGAGAGCATCCACACCAGTCCACAATGTGCTTGTACTGACATTTACATCCCAGTTTACGGTTCCAGTTTGTTATGCGCAGGTTGTTGTCGACCATGCTCTCACAGTGGGCGCTGTTCTCCAGCACAGTGTGAAAGAATGACTGGAAAATGAGAAACAGAAATGGATAGGGAGAGGGAGGGGGAGACGGAAAGCAAAGACAAAAAGACGAAATTAGAAAATTGTATACCTTTTATTTTTTTTACGCCATCCAATTCACAAGAGGAAATAGAGTAGGAGCAGAGAAAGGAGATTCACAGTAGCTCGTGATAAACATTCAATTTCCCCACAGAGATCATTCAGTTCTCATGCAATCTTTGTATAAGGTTTGGAAAATCAGCCTTTACATCTTTCCCTTCACTTTATGATCTTATTTCTGCTGTCAAATTCTTTTCCTGGCAATGAAACGAGAAAAGAATAAACATTTCTATATATGACACAGTATAAGTCCAAAGCAGTGTTTACCTGTCAGTCAAAGATTAAGAGACACCTGAACCTGTGCGAGCAGCTTCTGTCAGTGTGTGTTACCTCAGCAGGAAGCAAAGTGTAGGCGTAGAAGCGCTTCATGTTGGTGACCAGATCGTCCTTGGAGTTGATAACATATTCCACGAACAGGCGGTTTAGAAGAAACCAGTCGGACCCACCATCCACAGAGATGCCTTCTGGGATTTTACGGTCACCCAGCCTCCACATGTGGGTGTCGCATTCATAGAACAGACGATCCAAACCTTGCTTACGGATAAACCTAACAAGCACACGGGAAAAAGGTTTGGTTATATCAGTGACTATATTAGAGCTTGTTGTTGTGAAGTCTTTTTTTAAAAATACCATTTACATAAAAACAAGCTCAGAAAGGTCAGTTACTGTTGCATAAACATGTTTATATTTTTTGCCAATTTTTTTTCTTGTAAACAGATTTTTTAAAGCTACGCTCGGTTATACCAAAGAGCAACCGACTTCCTATAGGGAGGACACAAAACGTAGAGTTGCTCACCTACTCTTTAAAAATAAAATCTTAGCATTTAATAAAGTTGGAAAAATACCCAAGAAAGTGCCCTCAGGTGAAGAGATAACTCAACTGTCATAATAGCTTGGCTTTAAAGGACTTTATAAATGTGTTGACATCACACACACACACGCACGCATACACACGCATACACACGCATACACACGCACAAAGAGAAAAGTGTGACACCCTGTAAACGCAGTGGGTGGTGTTACTCCAGCGAACATATTGAGTGTTAGATGGGGGGGGGTCAAATTCAGGTCAGCAAAGTCAGGCTGTTCCTTCTCTTTTCTGAAAGGTTACACACACACGCACACACACACACACGCACACTGCTAATAAGGGGTTAAACGAGGAACAACACAGCTGCACTCTTATCATACAGCACCGGATAAAATACTGTGAGTGCAAACACAAAAAGGCAGTGCTGACTCATGCTGACTCATGCATCCATGCTGGACATTTCTTTTTTTCCACGTGCTTTGGGGTATTTTTGCCCACAGTTTTTGGTGATGACTGGTTTGCCAGCGGGGTGTGATGTGGCTGAAAGCTAGGGGAGGCAGGCAGGGTGGTGTCAGCAGAGACAAACGTTCTGGCAGCCACCTCGCTGGCTCACCCCACCAAGAAGGTTAATTAATGAAGCCACAGATGGGAGCTAATTGTATTATGATTCAGTGACCACACCGTGCTGGCAGGAGCGCGCTGGGCATGCACATAGGTGCCGTCTGTGTGTGAGAGAGAAACACAGACGGAGATAGCCAGAGAGTGAGGGAGCGGGTGGGCCGCTGTGGAGAAATTAAAATTACGTTTCAAAATTTGCATCTCACCTTGCATTGTCCCTGCCGTGGGACTTGATGAAGTTCATGTATCTGTATTTGGACAGGAAGGCCACCAGCTGGTCATTGGTCCTGAAACATAACAGATAATGATTTACTTATGACTAGGAAACATGTGGTAGTACCCAGCTCGAAACACTGATTTTGAAGCACAAATTGATATTTCTACATTTGGAGGAGAATTATGCAAACTAGTCGATCTTTTAACAAATTAAATACGCGTGATACTGTGGCGCTGACTTAATTGATTATTAGTAAAAATACTACATATAATTTTTGTTTTCACAGTTGCTAAAAAAAAAATCTGATCTCACATCTTGAGTTTAAGTTTGCCGTAGACATTAAATCAGTGCTCAGGAAATCGTGTATAGAGATTTATGGTGACCTGCACCACAGAAGAAGTAAAGAAGCTTTTATTTTGGAGCCTAGTCATCAAACCTTTTAAACCTTTCAACCCTCATGGTGGTAGAAAGCATAATCGTGGCCATATCCAGCTACAGTATGAGGTCACCGAGTATTTTTTTCCCCCTCAAAACAAAACGGTGGCTTTTATTTTGAAAAGATTCCATGGGAAATCTACAAAGTTATGCCCCTGTCCCCCCAGAGTGCCTCTGAAAAATAACTTGTTGGTTTAGGCAGGAGGTATGAAACAGATGCACAGCAGGGCCTCTCAGTAAGAAACTTTCTCACTTGCGCCATTTTAATTTCAACATTAAGAGAAAACATTGTGGACCGGACAGGGCAGGTGAGGAATGAGTTTTTCTACACATGTGATCGGATTTCAATGCCCCTGCCCATAAACTCAGTCTCACTCTGAAATGCGACACATTACAGAGGCGAAAACGATCACTTGTGTTTCGTGGTAAGATCAAAGACATGGAAAATGATTGTGATTGCTGTGATTCATCACGAACACGTACTTTCTTTCTGCTGACTGCTTGCCTCACATAAAAAAATTCTGTATACGTGTTACAGTCTCTGGGTGGTCACATGGAAAAAAGGGGAAAACTGTGATTTCTATAATACCAATAACAATTATATTTCACTGACTGCACCCACAGTCCAAATTTCGCAGCTCAGCTGTATTATCAAGATCTTATTTATTGATTATCTCCAAACATGTTTAACGACACATAAAATGGCAAAATATACAATTTGTGTCAGACACCATACACCTCCAAACTTATTAGGCATTGATATTTTCATCGGAGAGTTTACACATCGCAAAGTATTTGTAAAAATCATAAAAACCAACTTCAATAAACTTGAGAAGATTAATGTTACGACAGCATTCCCGTGTCCAGTACTGCACAAAGGTGCTCGAACATTTAAGTGAAGTTACAATAATGGAAACACATTTTCGAGTGGAGGGGAATTTTACTGTAATAAGGAAATAGTTGTTCGAGGGCTTAAAGTCACATATCAATCAATTAGAAGAAAGAGCCTCAGCTGCTCCCAGGATCAGTCTCTCGGTTCCTTCAAGCTGTTAAAGCTATTTAGGATTATACAAAAGATTGTGCTATCCACGATTTTGATGAATGACTTCATGCTGCTCTTACATTGTAGAGCAGTCTAGTTCCTCATATACAGGCCAGACAGGCTAAAAGCTTTGCTCCACAGGCTATGCCCCAGTCAATGGTTCTAACATTTCATCTGCGGTGGAGCCTTTCATGATGGCTTGGCTTGCCTTTCTAAAAGAGCAGCGAGGCTCAAGGATCAGTGGGGGGAGGGACAAGCGCATATTAATGTCATTTTCTCTTCAAGGAGCAATTTCACAGCCTGGGGGGCTTATCTCAGGAGGTCCTGAGCCATAAACCCTAACTGATGATGTGCTGTACAGGCGCATGCAGTCCTCGCTGTCTCAACTCCGCACACACACACACACACAAACAAATGCATACACATTGTGTATCTGCTACTGTGACTACTAGTGACAATACAACGCAAAATCACAGACGAACAAATGCTTGTAGACATGCGCACTACACAGGGAATTCATGACAAACTCCAGATTTGCCACCCGAGTGGTCACCCTGTCCGCTGGGTCTAGTTTGCTTACTTTCGGCCCTGTGGCTGCTCTGCGCACACACTCACACACACACACGTGCAGCGCTGTTAGTTTTAACCCCACTTGTCGCTGAAAAAAACATGCACCTTTTAAATAATAGAGCCAATTAAACTTAATTATTATGCCACTGTCTGACAGCTGTGATCTTACTGTTATATTTATTACGTGTTGTTTTAAATCCAAGATTTTTAATATGCTGCTCAAGAGGGGATGGCTGAATGCCAGAGCTGAAGCAGTGTGAATGCACTCATAATGTGTCTTTTTACTCTATGCACGTTAACAGATACAGTGTCTTCACGTTCCTGTAAGTCTGATGCATTTAATTCACACAAGACTGTGTGGATCCTTCATACGTGGATCTGGCCTGGGGAAGCGTATAAAATGATTCTGTAACCGCAGCAAATAAAAGATTTTTTTTTCCAGCAGGATCTTGTAAATGGGCTAATGTTATATTTTCTTTTCGCAGCAGGAAATGACACCTATCACCTAATGAGCAGAGGCAAAGTATGAGATGCTGCACTTTTTTTTTTCCAGCCGCAGATGACAAAGTAAAAGCGATTAGAAGATATGATGCCTGCAGCCAGTCATTGCCTCACAAAGCTCAGTCTTCTTAAAAGCTGCTGTAAAGTCTATGAAAGAGGCTTTAAAGAAAAGAGGTAAGAAGCAAGGAGAGTGTGTAGATAAAAGCTGGGAAAGAGGGCTGTATTCTCTGACAAAGCAAGCGTGTAACTCATCCTCTGGCCTCTCTGGACACGCACGCACGCACCACGCACGCACGCACGCACACACACACACACGGTATATCTCCCCCTGGACACACAGACCCTCTGCTGGTGTGAGGGGCTGTGGGATTGCCTTTGAGAGCCATCCATGCGGCAGGACAGACATTATCAGGGAATTAGAGGGGAAATAATGCTTGTCTCCAGTCCCACTGATAACAACAGCTATAGTCAGAGCAGCACAGGGCAGGGGAGCCCCTGACATTCCTGCCTGCAAAAACACAGCACCATCAATATGGGGGAAAAAAAAAAAAAAAAAAAAGGGAGCAAAAA